>CBVK0102538632.1:0-12895 GCA_900067695.1 Picea abies | reverse complement strand
AATAATGGCTTCTAGCCATGACTAGCTTGAGGGAAACCAAGAAAAAGACTGAAACTATTGAATGTGACATTTACCCGGTGGTCTCTGCATAATCTGTGTTGCCTTCGCCATCCTTGTCATCAACTTTAGCTATCAGCACGAAGGGTTGAGCACTCGTCGGGCATTGTTTTCCTGGTTGTGTACTTGAGTAGGCATTGTAGATCAAGTCGACTCGTTGGCTGACTAGACTGGTGCGGTGGATTAGGTCCTCCACCATGCTCCTCAATTCAAAAACTAATGTTAGGTGGTCCGGGTAGAGGACTGGCAGTTGGACATGCCATTCCTCTTGCATGGCAGAAAGAGGACACGACATAGGAGCAATGCCACCCTCCTCCTCCAGACTAACCCCTATCAGTTCGCCTTCCAGACCGGTTGCCTCATCCTTGACTGGCTCGTTTCTTCCTGAGACTTTTGTATGAGGGAGCTCTGTTGCACCTGCGGTCGGTTCTGCTTCCAAATCTGCCAGGATTTCTTCAATGATGTAGCAGGGGGGGAAATCGACCAAATGGGATTCTCCTCTTTGAGAGCCTTGATGATTATTAGTGGCCAGTTGGGTAACTTCCCCTAGAAAACAAGTTGGCGGGTTCCAATTTTTTGGAATGGTAAAGAGCAGGTGTGCTAGGGGGACTTGAATGGGAACGTCCAGGATGATTTCTTTGATGTAGGCCATGGGAGGCATGCCAGGACTCCTATTTTTGTGGTTGATTTGGGTCTGTGCCATGAACAATGCCCGCTCAAAATTTTGTTGTCTCTTTTTGCGCAAAGTCGAGGCATACCATGCAGCCCCCTGCGGGGCTTGCCTCATTCTGGTGGCATGTTGAGGTGCCAAGCAATGGCCCTGGAAACAATTAGGCAGCGATAATTGCACCAGAGCTCAAGGATGCCCAAAATCTGCGGCTTCAGCTCGAAGTGAGCCCCTTCCTTTCCAAAATCAAATAAATTCATGAGGAGTAATGTGACTAGACCCACCATTAAGGCCATACACTGAGTGCTTTGTGACTTCGTTCCTTTCATGCATGCGAGATGTCTTGGCTCAATGGCCTCGCTGATCTTGCTTGCTCCCATCCTTAATGGTGAGGGGATGGGAGCCGGTGTTCTATATTTAAGGCCCGACCAAGCATTGTTCCACATGTCGTCCCTGTACAAGGTGGCACTCCATCCGGGATTCAATTATTTTAAATTAAAAAAGAATAATCAAATTAATATAATATAACTTTTGGTCTTTATCACCTAATTAGAAGATAAATAAATATAAATGTATGTTTATTTTGTAAAAAAAATAATTTAAAAGCCATACATATATATAATTAATATTATATTATTTTATATACAAATTAATAAGAAAAAAATATTAATTATATTATATATTTAATATTATATTATTTTATATACAAATTAATAAGAAAAACATATTAATTATATAAGAAATATGAAATAAATTATATAATTTCATAAGATTCTAACAAAATAAATATTAAATAATTTATATAATTTATTAAAAAACAATTGTTTTCTAATATGTTTTGTTAAATTAGGGGTGAAGATCACACTTATATCTCTGTTAGGTTAAACTAAACTTATTAAAATTGAACTTTGCCTAGAAAAGTCTTCACTTTCCACCACTAAATTTAACTCAAATCTAACTCTTAAGACATATAAGTTATTAAAATTACTAATAAATTATATAATGTAAATATTTATTTCCATACATATAAGTAAATGAAAATAGCAATTTATTGAGATAACTTAACCAAGTAGTCTAAAATATTCTACCAATAACCTACAAATACACATCAAAATATTCTACTTTATTCTATTTTAGTAATTCCACTAGTTAGTATTAACTAACAATCTCACACAATGGATTTTATTAATCCGGCTAATTTTCTGCTTTATTGTATTTTAATAGTGATTTCGTTTCTTACTTTTTGTTAACTAACAATCACACACAATGGATTTTATTAATCCTGCTAATTTTCTGCTTTATTGTATTTTAATAATAGTGATTTCATTTCTTACTTTTTGTTTTTTCCTTTTGTTAGTATTATCCAAAAACCCTAGACAATGAAGTTAATGACTCCTCCGTTAAAAAAACGGTTAGATTGATTGTTCTCTGAAGGATGAAATTTTAAATTTCTGTGAAAAAAAAAGCTCTGGACTGTAAACTAGTTTCTAGTGGATCTGAATAAAATTTCGTTGATTCATACTCATGGAAACTACAAAGTGAAATTAAAGAGAGTTAAATGTTAAATGCAGATCATTACATTGAAACGGTCAAGCGTAACGTAAATTTGGCAATCCCGGCGATGACAACCGTTGGAGTTTCTCAACCAAGAACAAAAAACTGAGAGTTTCATTTTTGATGTACAGATTAAATGTTTTAAGCTTTCTTAACCCAAAACATCTGGATTACGAAAGAGGTGACAGAATTAATCGTCTCCCGTCTTGATCCGTCCATTTGCAAGGATGATTTTGGGACAACTTGAATTAATCGATGTCAATTATTAAAATTATGTAATCCTCGTCTACTGTACAACTTATCAGTGTCCTTACCGAATTTAATAGGGTTTATATGAAGCATTAATTAATAGAATGATGCTGGAAAGATTGTTGGCCTTTCAGAATCAGACTAGGACCTGACCACCTTCGCAACCGTTTACTTTAATCCTAATACCGATCAGTCAACGGAATTTGGAAAGAGAAGAATGAGACGGGCATGACCAAAACTTTACGAAATTTTTGTTATCGTGTGCTTCGTCTTGTCAAATCTTTAGGACCCACCCCCACGCCCGGCAATAATTCATCCACTCCACCAAATAATATTATCAATCTGCCTGTGTGTATGTTTCATCCACTCCACCAAATAATATTATCAATCTGCCTGTGTGTATGTATGAATGCTCAGATAGATTTGAAAACATTGGCGACATGATGTAATTCCGCACTCAGAAGCAGATGGCCCACTCTTCCAAATTCCTGACAAATTGAGTGGGCCTGTATAACAACTACTGCGTTCGCCAAAGCTAGATGTGAGGGCTTACTGTGGCTGGAGAGGGACGATACAGAGAGAGACAACTAACGTACAGCTAACAAGAGCATTTTCTCTTTCTCCTAAAGATAAAAACGAATACGACGTTCCAACCGTGCGTATGAGAACGATATTCCTTTGCTTTATTCTCAGATAAACACAAGTGTTTTTGTCTGGTTCTAGTGCTCTGCAGCTAAGGCGATAAGTAGCGAACGTATGGTTTATTTATGATGTTGTATATACATGACAGTCCTACACAATAACAGCAACAGCAGCACAGAAAAAAATCGCAGGTATTTCTCTGTGAGAGTTCTAATTATCAAGACGGGCGTAACGGAACGGAACCCTAATTCATACGCAAGATGAGACAAAAGAAACGGAACCCTAATTCATAAGCAAGATGAGACAAAAGAAACGGAACCCTAATTCGTACGCAAGATGAGACAAAAGAAAAGGGTTTCTTCTTCTCGCCCTTCCAACGAACCAACAACCGGTGGACAAAACAAAATGCGTTACAGAGGGCCCGGCCTAATCGATGTGACCGAGCACCTTCACATATTTGAATTTTTTCCCAGTCCTCCTATATTACAAAATAAAAACAAAATTTGTATCGATAACAAGGATTTTATTATACGTCAACATGAAATTGAAAAGGAAAGGCGGCTTTTTCCTTCCACCCGGGGACCCTTTATGGGTGAACGAAGAATACAACACTTGTCTCTTGGCACCGAGAGTGCAATAAAGTTTGAATCCAAGATAAATCAGATGGAAAGTCCAAAAGCAAACGCATACGGAAAGAAGAAATAAATCCAATCACCTTATCTTGTTGCATTCAACCCCACAGAGACAAGCTTTCAAATCTTCTCACTTCAAAGGGACTCAAATTCATTATTTAGGTTCTAAGCACATGTAAAAAGTAGTGTTGTGCAGAGAATCATATCATTGCATTGAGAGTCATGACGAGTATTTATGCTGTCATATTAGTAAATTAAATTATGTGAAAATAAGTAAATAACAAAAATAAAATATAGAAATAGTAATTTAGTTATTTATTTTTATTATTTTTTTAAAATAAATTTAAAATTAAAAAGAATTTTCAACAATATTATAAACAATCGACAAGATTATAAATGGAAAAATATAAACAATCAAGTCAAAAAGAAGGAGTTGGAAGAAAATCAAATGGAAAAACATAAACAATCAAGCTAAAAAGAAGGAGTTGAAGAAAATCACAACGTGAGAAAATTTTATTTTTATTTAATTTTAATGAAAATAATAACTTTAAATTTTGTTATATTAATTTATTAAAAATGATTACTCATTAATAATTAAATTATGTGAAAATAAGTAAATAACAAAAATAAAATATAGAAATAGTAATTTAGTTATTTATTTTTATTATTTTTTTTAAATAAATTTAAAATTAAAAAGAATTTTCAACAATATTATAAACAATCAATAATAGACAATATTATAAATGGAAAAATATAAACAATCAAGCTAAAAAGAAGGAGTTGAAAGAAAATCAAATGGAAAAACATAAACAATCAAGCCAAAAAGAAGGAGTTGAAGAAAATCACAACGTGAGAAAATTTTATTTTTATTTAATTTTAATAAAAATAATAACTATAAATTTTGTTATATTAATTTATTAAAAATGATTACTCATTAATAATTATTTATTAATAATAATGAATATAATTATTAATAATAATGAATTAGTAAGGAATTCATTATGAATTATGAGTAAATTTGTCTTTATGTTTTCCATTATTAAGTGTAATTATTATATAACATTTTCTATTTTTGTTTTTATATTATTTTTTAATAATTAATATATAATATAACTTTCTTAAATTATGTTTATTTGATTAATTTTTAATTAATATATTTATTATTAAAACTAAGTAAAGGAAATCAAAATTTCATCTATATATTATAAACTATGTTTTTTATTTTGCATATTTGACACTAGAAAATATGAAAAACATTTCATAACTTTTGAGAAAATATGAAAAATTCCTCATAACTTTTGGTTATTTCTCTTAAAGTAAATTTTGACCAAAATAAGCACCCCATCTATGGTACATTTAACTTTGATGAAAAAGACCCCTAAAACATTAATATTCAAGGTTTATTATAGAAGGAAGACTTATTTATTCTTTACTTAAAAGCATTATAAAGAGTCTTTCATGCAAGCAAATATCTTTTCTACACATTGTCAAAGACCTTTACATTCAATCATAAGGTTTTCTTCTTGATTTTTTTCTTCTCGTGTTAGAGTGACCATCTTTCACTTGTCCTTTACATCATGGAAATTGAGAAAAAAGTTGTTGAGAATTTTGAAAACGGCATTTTGATTAAAAATGCTTGAAGAGGAAATCATATGGAATATAAAGGACACATCCCAAGAAGGGAATCTCACAAATAACATAGCTTAATAAGGATTCTTCCTCAATAACACATAGGTTTTAAGGGCATATTTCCAGCTTTCCACTAGCATGTATGGATAGTTAGTTGCATCTTCCAACCTTCAAGTTGTGTGTATGTGAACAAAGGAAGAAAGAGAGAAAATAAGAACAAAAGAAACTATGTATGTAAGTTTAAATAGACACAAGGTGAGATGTCCCTAATGATATGATCTTTCAAGTAGTCATAGAAATAATTTATTATTGATGTTCCATGGTACAAATATAATGTCCTATGGGGTCATCTTACCATCACGATTTCCCTTTATTGCCAGGTCACCATTGTCAGCCACATGGTAATGAACCAATTTCCCGCCCCTGTAGTTGCTTGGACCTGTCATATGGATATCAACACCCATAGTTCATTCCTTTTGGTCTCACATGGAATTGAAACTTCTATCCTTTCCAAATCATGCAAAATCCCAAGAGTGAAATGTGGGATTTAAACCTTAATTGCTCCCAAAATGTGAAAAATATTCATAGGGGGTATGGCATGTCACGTCCACCTTTATTATGCATAAGGGTCTATGATTCCTATTATTTATTTTGATATTGACTATTCAATTATTGTTCTTTAGGGGCGTCGTGCATGGTTACTTCACACCGATGATTCTATGCCAAAGATGAGATCATGTCGGATCTTCCCTTGCAAGGCCACGACACTTCTTTACTTGAATCTAGTTTCTTAGTGACTACCATGAAGGGTCATTGATAGTTGTGGTTGAGATTGGGGTAATTAGCTAACTATCAAACCCTAGGTTAAGTTCAAAGTTCATCTTGAGCTTCCCATCCACTCACACAACTATAATCAAAGGAACTTGATAAATGGAACTACTTGTTGGCATCGTGTGTTTGGAAATTGAATCGATATTTCATGTATTCCTATCTTTCTTAGCTAGTTAGTGCATTTCATAGGAGCACACACATTTTTCAATATTAAACCTCATCCTGAACCATTCCTTAATTGACTCCACTACTTCTACCCATTCGTGTAGATGTCCACAATGCACCACCCACCATTGTGTGAGTATTCCTTTCATCACTATGTCAAGCGCTTGTTTCCAATGGGTGAATGGAATTTTCTGCATTTGGGCAAGGAATCTGTCCACCAAGTTCATTAGATCAAAATGATATAGATTATAAGGACCTATTCCAACCTTGCACATTGTGATGGTCATTCACGTGCATCTTCTTGTTGACACCTCATAAATATTTTGATGCCATCTCTCCATAGCATCCTTTAATTCAGTGTCATATGAATGCACACTTCTACAACTCAGCTCACCATTGGTTGTGGGATTGATGTAATCCTCTCTATGCCTTATAATATGATAGATGTTCTCAATAATGAAGTTCTGTGCATCCTCATTCACAGGATAATTGTATATGTTACCCTCATTTACATCTAATGATGCCATCCCATGCAAAGTATATGTCTCAAAGGACATTAGTCATTTCTTAAAATTCAAAAATGCATTATTGTCAAATGCCTAGTCAATGTTAAGTAGCACGAGGCAGGTATCTTGATCATCCATTATATCAATTACCTCAAAATATACCTTAGTATTTACCCCTTAAATTTTCACTTTTACTTGCTCTAATCAATCGATAAGATAGATCCTGTATTGATTTGCTAGCCCGTGTTGAATGGGAGAACATACCTAGTTTGGCTTGCCCATCAAATCCCAGTATTTCTTTAGAAATATATTCACATAGGATCCTAGATACAACATGAAACCATCCATATCACAACTTCTGAGTTCAAATGTCATCTTGGACTCTCTTCCTATGCACTTCTTCTTGCTCACTTGGAACACATCTCTTTCCAGTAGCGGGGAAGATATAACTATTGTTGTCCCTACTTCTCTCACACATCTTGTTGGATTTTGTGTCTCTACTTTTCTACTTAGGATTCTTTATTGGATATTTTGATCCTACCTTACTATCATAGTTTCACCCCGGTTTAGATTTGATGAGCTCCCAACAAAATACCTCTAAAACTATCGACCCCTCTGGTAAACCAAAAGGCAACGCAGCACACCGAGTGTACTACAAAGTCTCACTCGAGATAAATATATGAGTGGCTTCAATACTCATGTGTTTGCAACCTGGGAATGAGTGGAGATATGCGGTTGTACTCTATAATATTTATTTATTCAGTCTAATATATGATCATAGTATTCATTCTATTTATGCATGTGAAATACCAGAGCTAACAAGTTAATCCATTCATCTAACATTCACAACTTAACAATAATAAGGACACATACATTCATTCACACAACACAGGTGTTACCATGGTTCACCCCCTCTTGGGATATGTCCACAAAGATCTGGATCTCAAGCTATTTATTATGGTTCAGAAATAGGTCATGTCGCGCATGTTATAATCTTAGATCTTACACTCTCTAATTGGCTCCTCGATCCCTGTGAGGCTGACTAGATCACACCAGGCTCCTCAACCTGCAATCTAACCCTCGGGATCAAGTCGCTCACCACTTCCCTAGCTCACCAGCTACTGACTCGTACAATTCTTACAACTCTCTTTTCCTCGGTCCACTAAAACTTCTTTTCTTCCTCTAAGTACTACCTATTTATATTCTTGGCTCATAAACCATTACAATACTTTACAAAAACCCTAAACCTAACGTCATTAGGCATTCCTTGCATGCACACCTTGCATTCTTCTCTTACACGTGCTTCTTTTCCTTCCATCTTTCCTTTCCTCCTTTCCTGCTTCTATTCCCAAAAATAACATTTTCTCCTGACTAGGTTGACATCCAATGGGACCCAACACTGACATGTGGCTCATCCCGAGCCACCTAAAGTTTGTGTGCTTCTTCAACAACTCCTGCGAGAATTTGGAACTTCTCTTTGAGTTCCTTTGCTTGTGTTTGAGTCTGCACAATATTTTCTCTGAGTGCATCCAATACTTTCACTGTAATCTCCTTGGTGATCATATATGCGCACTCTTCCTCAGTTTGTTCCATGTTCTTCTTTTCCTCTTCTGCCTGCACAATGACCTCCCCTGCCAGCTCCTAGAGAGGTTCCATTTGAGCTTGTCGAGTCTTCTTCTGTGTCTGCGCGGCTATGAGTTATGCTTGCATATTCTTCATATATTGTACTCCTTTGAGGCACTCAGTGATCTGCATCATCTTCTTCCTCTTCTTTTGATAGATGCGATTATATTTTCCTCTTCCTGGTCCCACTGCTAGACCTATTGATTCTCCTCCAACTTTGTCTATAGTTGTGCTTCTCTATCGAACAAGTCGACAACTACACTAACTTGTCATTCCATTTCCTCCATTTTCCCTTTTTCTTCATGCTTCCTCTGCTTCTCCACCTCTGGGGGAGTGGTAGGGATGAGTTGTTCTTGGAAGTTCTCAATATCCTTCCTGTATTGATTGATTGTTTGCACAATATGATACTTTTTTTGCGTCGTCGTGGTCTCTATTGTTTGCGTTCTCTTTGTAATTCTATCATAGGCTACAACCAATCCCTGCTTGAGCCTATCTGTGCGATATTTTTCATCTTTGGTCTCGATCTTGGCCTACTCGAGCACCAACTCCAACTCTTCTCTCATGTCCTTTGTCTACTACAGTTCTGTTGTGTATTTGTGTGTGCACGACTGTATCTCCTATGAGACGCTGAATTGTAGTTTATATAGCACCTTGGTTGGTATTTTCCCCATTACCAACTGTATTTGTGTCAGATCTTTCAATGGTATATGGCCTACAATTTCATCCATGTGCAATATGCTAGGTATAACATGAAAAGTCGAGATTGCCTATGTTATCGTCTGGATCATATCCTGCTCACTCGACACAACCTTGGCTCCTTCTTGTGATGTTACGGGGAATGAATCTATTCCTTTGCCTGCCCTCTGTGTTTCTCTGATCTACTCTAGGAGCTACCTCATGTCGACCAACTCTTCCTGGATCCTATCTCTTTGATGTCAGGCTTCTTCAAAATCCTTCATGGTTCGGTCCTGGACCATTTCAGCCACGAGCTCTACGTCATCCTCAGTGAATTTATATTCCGATGGCATTTTGTGTGACTTAGATTTCTTGCGTGCACCCCAAGGGTGTATGATCAGCCTCTTGGTCTAGCCTTCTTCTTGTTGAGTAGCACTTGATGTGGTCCTCTGTGTTGTCTCATTCTCTTTTTCCTGTTTCTGCGAGGATGGGTGTTTTTATTCTTCCCCACCTGGGTACCTTTATTGGGTGCACCCCCTTTCTTCTATTGTGCCAGCTTCTATCCTGGCTTTGGCTTCTTGGGCACTGTTTTGTCTCCTGTAGGAATTTCTTCTTTCCCTGCATCAACCTGCTTATGCGTGGACATCTCTTGATTCAGGACTGGAACTCTCCAATCATCTTGTCAATCCTTGATGGTCATTTCTAAATCCTCTTCCTTAATGCAGTACCGCATTTGTAGCCATTCCTTCTCATGATCCTTTTGTGCTTGGATACATAAAACATGCATGGTCTCTTAAAGTTTTCTATGCCTTGATATTGCATGACCACTTCTGGCATAACCTGCCAAGTGTTGGAAATGGTTTCCTATAGGTCATTGTAATACCCTTTGAACATGCTTGCATTTGATCTTTTTTTGGGGGGGTCTGAAGTGCTCCCCAATGATAGGTATCGCGCTTCGTGAAAACAAGTGGATCTATCGAAAAAGTATTTATATTTAGGCTCCCTCCATCTGACCAAGGCGATCAGGATGAGTAGCCATGAGTAGTGGAACTTTGTCCGCAAGTCCTACGCGTCCTTGCAATCTTCAAGGAAAATAGTTAACAAGTACGGGACCCAACTAAGTATAGTGACCTCCACACACTATGCTGCAACTGCGACGACCCCAACATGGACTTCCCCCTTGTGGCACTTCTTGAGAAACTTGGACATCATGATTTTTGTTGCCATCTTGGTTGTTGCATCATTGATGTGCTTAATGATGATTTTCCATGACCCTCTTTCTATGCCATATGTCTCCTTCATTTCCGTGGCTAGTTCCTTCTCCTTCGTTTTTTCATCAAGGAACTGTGTGGGTGTCTCCCTCTGAGATGGAAGCCCTGTAATATACACAATTATCTCTACATCTATTGAGACCGGCTCTTCTACCCATAGGTATCCTTTGTGGGTAACTCCCATCAATTTCTTGACGCATTGGTTTACGTTGCGGCCCCTTCCAAAGTGCAGGATCTCCAACAGGCTTAGAATCCTAGTATTGGCTAGTCCAGCTGCCCACTGCTTTGGTTGGACAATTGGTTCGTCGAAGGGTCTTATCTCTATGGTATCTAAGTAAACTTTCTTTTCAAACTCTGGAAACTTGTCCATGTTGGTCACATAGTGATATGAGTATGATAGTTTTTCTAGGCATCCTATCAATTTAATCGTGACACGCACCCCTTCTGGAATGTGTAGTAATACTATGGCTGTTACAACCTTCCTGCATGGTGATCTTGCTATTGGTTTCATTCCCTTCCGTTGTGGTGGATGACTTGAGGTTCCAACCTCCATTGTTCTCTCCTGTATATACAACTCTGCCCGACTAATGAAATCTTCTACTATTCCCTCATGTGGCTACTATGACATTGCTCTGTGTGACCTTTATGGCGCAACCACTTCTGTCTAGTTTGGGACCATCCCATTAACCCTCAGGGCTTCTTTAGGGTTTTAAGGGAGCGAAGGATTTCCTGCATCCCTCACCTGTTACCCCTGTCCCACTTCTGGCATATTGATATCCATGCCCATGACTGTTGTTTGTTGGGTTTCCTCCACCATTGGTGTGGGGCTCCCTAGTTCCATATGAGGCGAAGGGATTTCGTCCAAGTTGACGAATTCAGTAGGTTAGGCGGTTTCTTATTCGACTCCCTATGGTTTTTGAGGTGCTCTAAGGTTACTTCGAGGTCGTCTACAGGCATGGCTTGACACTCCGATCTTGGGTGGTGCCATGGTGGAAATGATGGTCTCCGTCGAGCTTAGCTCACTCTGTAACTCCTGAAAACTCGCTCTTTGCTCCGTATAATCTATTGCTCCGTTCTTTTCTCAATTTCACAATAACCATTTCGATCGTGTGAAATTGAGAAAAGCACAGAGATGGCCTTATATAAGGATAGTGTGAAACTTCTCATAGAAGTTGCCCAAATTGTGTTTTGAATGAACTGGCGCTTCTCATGTACCTTTCATTAAATTCCCTTGACGTATGCAGTTGGAGAGATTAATGCGTCATCTCTTAAATAATTATTGACATTCAATTTTGATATCCACCATCAATTGGCGCTGATTTTTCGTACCCACCATTTTAACAATTTTCGCCTTTTTCTGACCGTTGGTCCTTTCTCCGTCACGCTAACGTTTTTGAGTGCTTATGAACATTCTCTTTTCTGTGCGCTACCCCTCCTTTAGGCGGTTTATATCTTTGGATGTCTGGTGCGATAACCCCTCTGTTGATGCACGTAGTCCTTTCTTTTTTCTTTTAAGTGCTAGGAGGTCAACTGTCCCTATACAAATTCAGTCGACTCTCATTGATCATTCTTATGATTTATGTTCCTCTCAAGTCCTTCAACTATACAAATCCCCCATCTCTGACAGTATTTACTTCACATGGTCCCAACCAACGTATTCTGATTTTTCCTAGGTGTTGAAGAGATTTACTCTTGTACATGAAGACTAGGTCTCCCTCGAAATTCTTCCTCTTGATATGTCTATCATGCCAAGCTTTGTCCCTTACTTTTTGTACTTCTTGGTGAAACCTTGATAGAATCCTATCTTCCTCCATGATCATTAGTTGACTTATCCTTTCTTGTACTGCTCCTAGCTCTCTCATGTTTGTAATTTCCACTACACATAGAATAGGTACCAGAAACTCTAGCAGCACCACTACATCTTATCCATACACCAGTGGAAATGGTGGCTTCCCTGTCAAATTTTTTCATGTGGTCCTGTATACCCACAATATTGTTGGTATCTTCAAGTCCCAATCATCCCTATTAATGTTGCATATCTTTGTCAGTGAATTCTTGAGGATCTTATTAAAGGATTCCATTCCATTTGCTTGAGGATGATATGGTGTACTCTTTTGACGATAAACTTCAAACTCCTCAGTCATCACCTTAATAGTGTTGTTAATGAAGTGAGTGCCTTGGTCACTCATCAAAATCCTTTAGCATCCAAATCTAGTGATCACTTTCTCAAACAAGAAGTTTTGTTGTCTTTGCGCTACAATATTTTACTAATGTTGCTTCTACCCATCTTGTTAAGTACTCTGTCATAGTAATAATGTACCTCGCTCCTGACCTTTTTTATTTTGGGTTAATTGGTCCCACAAAATATATTTCCCATTTTTTGAATACCTACAA
>CBVK0102538611.1:0-14033 GCA_900067695.1 Picea abies | reverse complement strand
ATTCCCTAGGGCAGACTCATTCTCTCCAGGTTGCACTGTGATTAGTGCCAAAAGAATGGCCCAGTTAGGTTGAATGGTCCAGGTTCAGAAATTAGGGACAGTTATTCTTCTATGCTTGGGAAGAATAGTCCAGATAGCCCATGGTTGATGTTTAATTTTCCCAGGGCAGATGCTCTTCCAGATCTCACAAATGTGAGTGGAAGAATGGCCCAGATGACTCAGTTTGTATCATGACACTGTTTATGCAGGTTGATATCAAATGATATGATTGTTGTAGAGACTATATGTCTCTGGACAGTAGCTATATGCTATTGTGGTGGATATGATCCACTGGTAGTGATTGTGTGTCACTAGTTAGTAGCAGTTTGCTACTAGGAGTGGTTGTGTACCACTGGATAGTAGTTGTATACTACTATGAATAGACACAGTTGTGTTCTATTGGATAGCATTGTTTTGATTGCCATGGAGACTATCTAGTTGGATAGTGATGATGGTGCTCGTGATTTGATCATGAGAAACCCTGTGTGGCAATGATGATGCTACCAGTTGAATGGTTTGTTTGTGCTCAAGACCATTTCCTTTAATACCTCCCTAGCTAGGAGGGAGTGTTGATATTATAGTAGCTAAGGGAGGTATTAACCTCTACGGGTAACCTTTGACGAGACTAGAATATTTCGGAAAGCAAGAGAAACCCAAAAACGTTGGATAATAACCCTAGAAGACAAGTTGGCTCAAGAGAATAATTAATATTAAATTATTATCAGAAGTAGAAGTCGGCCTAGTTAGGTTACTTGGAGGACTATAAATAAGAGGGCGCTAGAGCTCATTTGACACACTCACTCTCACAACTACATAAGGACAAGTGGTGAGAAACCCAAAAACGTTGGATAATAACCCTAGAAGACAAGTTGGCTCAAGAGAATAATTAATATTAAATTATTATCAGAAGTAGAAGTCGGCCTAGTTAGGTTACTTGGAGGACTATAAATAAGAGGGCGCTAGAGCTCATTTGACACACTCACTCTCACAACTACATAAGGACAAGTGGTGCACATGACTGGAGGAGAGTTGCAGCTGCTGTAGTGGTGACTTGGTCCTTGGTTATGGTTTGGACTTTTTGCTTGGTACGCTAGCTCTGGAGAGAGGTACGCTACCTTGGTTGGTTATTGGTTCTAGGGTTTGCTTCTGAAATTATTCTATCTGTCAAGGTTAAGGTGCTCATGGGTGGCATTTGTGCCTATGGTTGGGTGACAATATTGAGATATTATCTACGGTGAAATGAGCACACCTATTATTCTAACACAGAGCCCCTGAAAAAATGGTTCCCAAGACCCAGGAAGACCACTCAATGCCACATTCACCAACTTAGCATCATCGACTGTCTCACCAATGGCTGCAAGTTGATCATGAATTTGAGTGATCCTCATGAGGTAGCTAGCAATTGTGTCCGAACTGGACATCTCGACAACTTGGAGTTGGTGCTTCAAAATCAATTTTTGGCCTACATTCCCACTTTGGTACAAGTCCACCAAAGCATCATACATGTCTTTTGTTGTTGTCTTCTCGGAAATGTGAGGAATTAGGTGATCCTTCACGGAATTCAACAATACCCGCTTGGCCTTCACCTCCTTCTTATGAGTTGCCAATTCCCATGGATCAGTAGGACTTGGAAACACACCCTCAACATACTCATTGAGATCATTCTCCTCCAAGAGAAGGAGAACGTTGGCCTTCCAAGCCCGGAAATTTATTGCCCCTTCCAATCTGTCATCAATCTTAAGAGTGTTCATCATTGTGACCTGCCCAGAACAAAAACAAAAATCTGCAACAACAAATCTGTTGTACCACTAATCTGTAGCTGCTTGTCTCAAGAAGATGACCCTTCTCTCTCTTCAAAGCCTCATTTTTGATACCATGTCAATTTTTATGCATCTAATTTCAGATCTAAAAATTACTTCCAACTTCCAAGTGACCCAAACAGTAAACCCTAGGGATGTTATCACTGAATAATTTTACACTGAAATTATGGCAGAAAATTACAGCAGCGAAAACATAAAGATCAGAGAGAAAATGTCCATGCACATGAGACACAAATTTCTGTTCTATAAACTTTCAAATTCAAAATTTTCTGAGGGCAAAATCATCTCTCCCAACAATTCACAAAATTACCAAATCTGAGGACAAAATCAGTACTCTCAAAATCAGCAAAACCAAATTCAGCAAAATCCCAGGAAAAATTCTCAACTTACAAATCTATTGACGTCACATGTATGACCTACTGACATCAACCGTACGCACTGTATGGACTGCTGATGTCAACCTGTACGGATTGTCACCTGCCTAGAAAATCCTCACGTGTGGTCTGCCTTCCCTCACACGTGCGCTGTTTTCTCTCTCCTCTCTCACACGTGTGGACTCACACATGCACTGTTTTCTCTCTCCTCTCTCACACGTGTGGTCTTCCTCCTAGGCTGAAAACAGAAAATAGAATGTCCAAGAACCTTAGGCCAGATTTGCCAAAATTGTAGAAATTCCCTTGCTGAAATCACTAGGCCAGATTTGCCAAAATTGTAGAAATTCCCTTGCTGAAATCACCAAGCTCCCTAACACAAGTGCTCACTCACTTATGCTAACTCCATAATGTCACAATCTTTTCTCTCCTTTTATAGGAGTCCAAAGTGAGTTTAGAAACCCTTAGCTTACTCGAAGGGGCCCTCCACTAAACTCAACATTAAATTATAATTCTTTATTCACACATGTGGGTGTGAAACCCTAACACAAGCCTCCAAAGCCCATGAACAAACCCATGAAGCCGCAAGCTCCAATCCAAGGGGGACCAAACAAAAAGCCCAATGTGGTGCCAACGAAGATTCCCACATCCCCGACACCAAGGCCACTTGTGGGAATACCTCCCGAAGCTACAAAAACATCAACACTTTCAAGTGTATTCAATGCAGTTATGACACAATTGACAGTTCCGACAGCAAAATATATATGTGGACAGTTTGTAATGTTTTTAATCAAATAAATGGCATTCCCTCAACAGTTGTTACCAGCATACATACATCATGAAACAAGTAATTTGTCTAGTGCTGTAAATAAATTCCAGTATGCAATTCATGCTTAGATTTCAAATGTGGAGCACATACATATAAAAAATGCAACATTTAAGGATATATGCATTGATTATATTAGCCTTAGCAATAAAATATATTACTGCTGTAGCAAATCGGTTTAACAAGTAACCAAGCACAGTTTATGTTCTCAGATTTGCAACAACCAACAATGACCACTTCTATATCATGAACAAGTTTCCAGTATGCAGATTCAAGATGACAATGCAGGGAATTTGTATCACTTAGCAACAAATGAATCAATGCTGTAGTAACTCTATATGACCTGTGTTTAGGAACAATTTCAAGTTCAGATCATAGAAGAGACACCAAAAATATGCCAGAAATTGAAGAGATATTTCACTTGTATGCTTGCCACACATATTACTGTACCCAAACCAGATTTGCATACAAAAATATCCGTTCACAATGCTCAGTCTTATCAAACAAATGCAATATAGAAAGGAAAGTCTGACTGCAATATTGATTCACAAATCGGCCCTTAGATATGGTAAAGATGCGAAGATTTTGAAGCTGATCTTTCAAAGGTCTGGTCACTTGGCACTGGGGAATAGATCAAGCCCTAAATCTGTCACAGACAATGTAAACCCACAAACCCTTAACTGTAGATGAAGACTCAGATTTCGGTTCACTTGATCAACAGAATGACAAACGATATGAGGCATGGGTAGATCGTTGGAGGGGAGACACAAAAGGCACCGATAGAGCTTATCAATGATGCGAGGAGATTAGCAAACTCTGCCCTAGTTGATGATTTAGACCAGCGAAAAGACCCCTGTATGTCTGTAGCTTGTTAACAGTGGAAAAAGACTGAAGTATAACCAGATTTCAGGTAGGCAATGATGCAAGGAGATACGAGGACACTAGGGAAAATTTAGGAATGGATTTATGGCACATAAAATCTGGAGCAAGAAGAAGCTACAACGTCCTTCAAAATGGATGGATATGCCTTAATTTGAAACCCTGTAAACCCTGCAAATGTGCCCAGAATGCAGATCGGCCCTGTGGGGTAATGAAAGAGCTGCAAAATGTGACTTATAAACCTGCAAATGAAAGAAGGTACCCCTGGGTTTGGTAGATGATTGAATAGTCAATGAGAAAATTGGCCAGCCTGTAAAATGTATTAGGATATGCGATGTAGCTTGAAAAAACCTAAAAATACGATTTTTGTTTTTTTGTTTAAGGTGGTTGAAGACATCAAAGAAACCTGTAACATACCCCAGACTCACTTCTAGTCTTATGTTACTAAAACCTGACTCTATCAAGCACTAAATTTTTGAATTTTCTCCAATTCAGCCCATTAGTTCTCTAATACCAATAACTAATTAATATGCCCTGCATATGAACACAATTATGCAGTCCTAACAACATATAAATTATAATCCATGCATAATTATATACAATTATAGCATAACAAAATTAACATAAATAACCACAGCATAATTATATACAATTATAGCATAACAAAATTAACATAAATAACCACATGATAATCATCATAAACACATATACGAACACTTATCTTTTAATGAAAATCACCAACTGGCTGCAGACTTTAGACATTCCTCCCAGCCATAGACTCTGTTGTTCATTCAATCTCAACAGCAGGTCACCCCTGAGCTAGGGCTATGACTCCACCAAGGCAAAGGCTACCTAAGCCAAACTAAGGTCCAATAGCACACAACAAAACAAGACAAGGCCAAAGGCACCAACTCTAGAAGTAGTTCCCCTCACAGCCTCTCATTCCCCACAGCCTGTCCCACCCAAGGAAGTGTACCCCTTCATTGCTCCACAGTCCTTCGACTGTCCCACCCAAGGAAGTGTACCCCTTCATTGCTCCACAGTCCTTCGACTGTCCTGTCCCACCCAAGGAAGTGTACCCCTTCATTGCTCCACAGTCCTTCGACTGTCCCACTTCCCTTCTAGGGCTTCAGCAACAGACCGGCCAAGAAGTCTCAGAGCTCTGTGGCACTTAGAACAAAAGGCTTCTCTCAAAGAGTTATGGCACCCACTAGGCCAGCATACAAGGAAACCTATTCCCAACAATTCTCTCACCCAAAGAAATTGCTCCACGGGCCTGACAACCTTCTTCAACCCAAACCACCAAGGATTTACAGTGTAACAACAACTCGACAACTCACACTCTCTAGGCAATGGTCAGAATGATGTAATGGAAGAATTGGAATGATTTTCTACTAAAACCCCACATTATATTTGCATGTTCCTATCTTGACACATGGCACTCAAGGAACTACACATTATATTTGCATGTTCCTATCTTGACACATGGCACTCAAGGAACTACCTTTTCCTCCACTTGGTAATCCATTCCTCCACTTAGGAACTTAGGATAAAATCTTATCATAAGGCTTATGAATTTAGGAATATATTATTATATTCCCTTGGCTTAAGCCCCCTTGACTTAGCCCCCTTTCCCTCTCGTGGAGTCCTAGCCCACCATACTCTTTAGTCTGACTTGGTTTGCAACAGTGATGTATTTTATTAATATATCCGAGTGTGATTACATATTACATTTGTCAGGCTCGTTGGCCTTTCAACACATAGGCTTCTTGGCCTAAATCACACGGGCACTTTGGCGTCAAAACATATAAACATGGCCATGCAGGCCCCAAAATACTTATACCCACATGGGCACATAGGCCGCACACATCTTCTCTCACCAGCCTAAAAAACATATATACAATTACAACTTGGGGTTCAGCCTGGGGGTATAAAAAACTAGTGCCTTAGATGGCCATGGGGTCACCACTTCACCTCAATGTGAAGCCTAGGGTTTATAAAGAGTGATCTTGAAAGGCACCCAAAGGATTGCCCTCAAGCACCACCTAGGGCTTGAAGATTTACTTAGGGCTACAAGGGAGGATTGATCCGTGAGGAGTCTCTCCCAATGCTAGACAAGGTGAACTTAAAGACGAGCCAAGCAAAAGAGAAGAGCCATTTGACGTCCTAACTTAATGCATGAGCTAGGAACTTTAATGATCAAAGGGAAAGGGAAGAGAACTTACCTCGAACCCTTCCAAGTGGAGTATTTGAGCACTTCTTTGGCCTTGTAGCAATCTTTTTCTTCCAAGCAACCTCTAAGAAAATTATTATAACCCTTGAAAAATAACTAGAATTCACAAGAAGAGAAAATAATACTTAATAGATCTCAATAGCCAAATTTCTCATTAATCTCCAACTATTTGAAATGAGAGAGAACTTCTCCTTTTATAGGTGAGAAGCCTCCTCAATTACAATACAAAACCATGTGCTAGCTCAAAACCATTTGCCCAATAAAACCACAGGAAAGATACAAGCAATAATAAAATAATCCAATAATATGCTCACAAGGTACAACACCCCTCTTAGAAGAGGTCAAATACAATATAAAAATCACATGTAAGGACCAAGTAGAATCCAAGGGAGGTGTGTCCCTCAATGAGAGTGCCAATGTCGACATAAATGGTCCAACCAAGCCGAGTCAATGGTCCAAGACAAGTCAAATGGTCCAACATCTGCCTCCTCCATCCAAGGAATGATCCAAGAAGTGAAGAAGCATCCTAGAAGAAGATGGTGTCACCTAGCATGTGTAGAAGTGAAGAAGCATCCTAGAAGAAGATGGTGTCACCTAGCATGTGTGAGTCATCCAATCAATAAAATCCTCTCAAAGGCACGTGTGAGCTTAATGAAGTAAGCACTCCTCATGGATGGGTCCAATAAACATGCCACGTCATGAATGGGTGAGAATCATCATGTGTAGTCACCATTGTAATGTGAAATCACCATCTCCAATGCATTAAATACCCCATGTGTGGTACAAAAAGTACATAATGCATAAGCATGCAATAAATTGTCCAACTGAGAAAGGAGGATGCATGTGAGTGGTTCATGTGGCATGTGTGATGACATGGCATCCCGTTGTGGCCCAATGCACTGTCACAGATCCCAATGCAGTGACACTATCTGGATGTGGTCCATGGATCCCAAGGAAAATGTCATAGATCCTAATGTCTGTAGATATGGAAATAGAAGAGTACACAGATCCCAAGGTTGTGTCATGGATCCCGAGGCATGGTACATGTATCCCAATGCACAATACCCACTCTAAGTGATGGGTCTAGCCTCTTAGCAAGCCATTAATTGGTAGCACCTGGTGACATCCTATAGCACATCATAACAAAGGGATTAGTTTTAGTACTTTCCTTAGTCTTATGAAGGGGAACAATGTTGACTCTTATACATGCATTAAATCCTAAGACAACCCATATTTCCTAAGTACCTATGTAAAAGATAGGTAATAATGTGTAATAATGATGAAAAGGTAAAAGGGGAATGGGTTCATGTGATGACCCCCAAAGTCTTAGACATGCACAAGTCTTATTATTCATTTAATTATTCATCTAGCATGGGTTCATGTGATGACCCCCAAAGTCTTAGACATGCACAAGTCTTATTATTCATTTAATTATTCATCTAACTTTATTTGGCTAGGATTTTTGCTTTATAATTTCCTTCTAGAGGGAGCTTAGCATTGATTTGCCATCCTCAACATTGTTTCTTACTACCCCTTTAAGCCTTTTTCTTTAGATGTTCAATTTATTGAACAAGTCCATTTTATTTAGATATTCATAGACAAACCAGGGACAGGGGCATTGGCCTCATAGAGAGGGGCATTGCTCAAGCTTAATGATTGACTTTTAACTTTTCTCTTCACCTCTTAGCCTTAGTGGCTTTTAACTTTTCTCTTCACCTCTTAGCCTTAGTGGCTTTGTTTATTTCAGGCTTTAGATTTGACCTTTCCTTTTGACTTTTGGGAAATCATACATGACCAGGATAATATTTTTATGTGAATGGAATGAATGAACTAGGGAGGTGGAAAGTGGTTAGTATTGATGAGATATGGATAATGATATCTAGCCTAAACACCCAATGGTATAAGTTAGCCCAAGAAATGACACACTTCTAACAGAAAACATGTTCCCAAGGTACTACAAGGCAAGTAGTAAAACCAAATAACATTATGAAATGCCAAAGAACAGTCTTTGGGTGTTTACCACTTTACGACGAGCTATAAAGTTATATGATCAAGTCCAAATAGGTATGTCAAATGAAGCAGCTGAGAACCATACCTTGCCATACCATACCATAGTGCATCTGTCATCTGAGCAGGGACGAAAGTAAGCTATACCACAACTGAGCTAGCACAATCATGAATCTGATGGAGATCAATGAAGAAGTCTATCTAGATTTGGCAAAGATGAGCATGACACCTCATGCAGTCAACAACATGATACCCTCATGATGGTATCCAAAAGTATCACCCCTGGAGGGGGTAACACAACCCTAATATTCGTCTAATTTGGTTCTTCCAGATGCCAAAATCTGATTACAACATGAACAACCAAGGAAAAACCCTAACAGTAGCGAATTATCCAAAAGAGATTCACACCCACTGTGATACCATGTTGAAATCACAAACAGAAAGAGGAGATGGAATGGAACCAAAACAACTAACCCAAAAACCTGCCAATAAAAGAAAAAGAAAAACAGCACTAAAATAGTGCACTAGAACTGTCCATTAATGCACTAGAAGGAGAAAGGTCAAATGCACAAGTGAAAGAAAAAACCAGTGAAAGAGAAAGAGTGTGCCAACACTAGATATGGGTGCCCATAGACTAGAGCACTTGTATTAGAGATCCTTAATTCAATGATAAAAAAAAATGATTTACAAATGAGGTTTGAGTCGTGTATTTATACATAACTCAAGTAGGGTGTCCTCCCAAGAGCAGTAATGGGCCCATGTAAGTAGGGGGCACTCCCCAAGATGATTATTGAGCCTACATATCAAAGTTAACTAGGTCGACTTTAACCACACCTAGTAATAAATTATAAATAAATAAAGTATGGCCTAAGCCTTGATTACAAGTACACTAATGATACATATGACTCTTGTGATGGCCACATGTGCAAATTACATCAATAATTCCAACAGGGTATGTTAGTGTTATAGGCACATTTGACATTACGAGGGACTTATACTAAACATGACAACTAATTATGGACCTTTCAGAATTGATCAAGGAAATGTGACCAATTCCTTACTATTGTCATCTAGAGGAAGCACCCTCAATTCTTGCAATTGAAGTACAAAATGATATAGAAAAGGACTTAGAGCAGCTATTTTTGTTTTGCACATTTTGATTCTTAACTTTTAGAATAATGGAGTACATGTTATTTAATACTAAAAAGAAAATCCCCTATGAAATTGAATTAAGTGATTAGTTTCTATTGTTCCTGTAGAAACTCCATTTCAAAACTTTCAAGTGTGATTTATAATGAATGGTTGTTTTAGATATGAATCACCCAATTCATGTGCTTGTAATTATTAGTATACAATCTTATGCCTTGTGTAATTATGATGTAGGGCTTTTAAGCATGCAGAAAGAGTAAATGCAAAGAGGTTGTTTCTTGTCGGGGATGCTGAGTGGGAACGTGGTGCCGTGCGCGTAAAAGATCTTGCAACCAGAGAGGAATCTGATATATTGATTAGTGATTTATTATAAAATTATACCTTTCATAATTTTTTTCTTCAACAAAGAATCTCATCATATATATGGTCTTACAAAGTTTTCAAAGGGGGAAAGCAATCTTGCCCATTTTTTGATCCTTGGATCGTTCTTAGACGTATATGTACTTAAAGTTCATGCACATTCAGATTGGAGAAATAACATGTTAGGGAGGTCGGAAATGGAAAAAGGAGATTTATTGGTTGGTAGTAGACAAATGTATGAAAGAAGACAAAAAAACATTTTGTGCATTATAAGATAATTGCAGATATGTAAAAATAGATCTTAAACTTGTATAAGATTACGAAAAACAAAGCAGAAGAAAAATCATAAAAGGCATAGGTGGAATTTTTTAATTTATTCCACTAGAGGAGGGTCTTGCAACTCCAACAGTGTTCCAATTTTGCGCCTAGGGATGTAAGTGCTGCTCTTTATTACAGAGTTAGGTACTGTTGGAAAGGTGGAGACATTTCTACATTTGGGAGATTCTGGTATTACAGATAAACTCATCCAAAGATCCGCATTGGATGTCATGGCAGGTAAGGCATCCTCTGGCATGAATCTCCAAGATAACCATTCAGCAGACTTAGGGGTTTTCAAAGAAGGATGGCTATAATATCTGAACCTCTACTTGGTTTCAAGCCATTAATGTGATATTCCAATTTTTTTCTCGAGTTGTCTCAATATATATTTTGCAACCACAAAATTATTGTCATGGCAGGTAAGGCATCCTCTGGCATGAATCTCCAAGATAACCATTCAGCAGACTTAGGGGTTTTCAAAGAAGGATGGCTATAATATCTGAACCTCTACTTGGTTTCAAGCCATTAATGTGATATTCCAATTTTTTTCTCGAGTTGTCTCAATATATATTTTGCAACCACAAAATTATTGCTTTCTTGGTGCATAATCACAGTATATCTAACAATACCTAAATTCCAAAATAGCTTTTTATTTTCTTACTATTACAGAAACTACACACCATTGGTTTCTTGATATTAATCTATATTTAAAAATCTGATTTTCCCATTTCAAGGCTGTAATTTTATTAGTAATCTTGCTGGGCACTTGCAGATTACATTATGCTTTCCTACATTATTGCTGTTGTAGAAGGATTATATAACTGAGCTCAATGTATACCTGTTTACAAGGAAAATTGGAGTTGAAGACTATATTATACCAGCGTTAAGTATTACATGAAAATTTGTGTAAAGGTAATACAGTCACCTTATATGTTAGTGACATGAATTGCACACAATACCAGGAATGCAAGAAGATATTCACACAAGGAATAACAAGGGAGCAAGTATGCAAGAATGAGAAGAGAATTGTTGGCACTGTACACATATGGTACTCTTTTTGTTGCATTATTTATACATAGATTACAAAATTGTTGGGAGAGTAATCAAATCTGACCAAGTCTCCAATAAAATGCATTAAGTGGTTGAGTGATCAAGTTAAACTAACTTGCTTAAAAAAGGATAAGGATAAAGTAAAAAATTGAAGTGCATTGTAATCCGTAACCACACAACTTTATTATACGAAGTCTCATCAATTCCTCCATGCTAAGAGGAAATCACCCCAATTTTTCTTGTATTTGGAGGGTACATCCAATCCCTTGGGCTTTGTGTAGTTGGGGTCTTGGTAGGGATTTATCTTCCTATTGAAAATGGAGTCCTTGAACCAGTGGAAAAAAAATGTTGGATAGCTTCCTTGCTTAAGAATAAACCCAGTAGGTGTGCATTGAAATTCTGGAAGGAGAAGCTTAGCTTGCTGGTTAGAACGAGGAACCATGCTACCACAAGGAGGATGGCCCAAGCTTGAATGATCAAAAGGTAGTAGAGTTGCCACTTGGTTTTTTGGAATAAAATGGGAAAACTAGGGGAAGAATAGAAGGTGAAAGAAAACGGGAAATAGGCCACTAGGTTAATTAGATTAAAGAGTTATTTATGTGATACCTAAGGTTGTAAGTGAATTTGTTAATGTTGAGTTCTCTTAGGTCTTACCAACAAGAAGTAGATTTTACAACAAAATAACAAAACCAAAGAGAACTAAACTAGGGTTTATTCTCCTTTTATCTATTTGTGGGCTAATCTACTTGTAGGAAAATAAAGAGAACAAAAATAGAAGAGAGAGGAGGGAGATGCAAAGTATCTACCCTTTGATTCAATGCAAACAATGATCAACATGCATTAAACTAATTGATCTCCTTCACCTTTGATGAGCGAGCAAATGGGAAAATCCCTAGGTTTATTGACCACACTAGGGGAACCAAAGGTGCTAACTAGGTTTGAAGTAAATAAGAAAGCAAATAGAAAATTGTTTAGAATAAGAAAATAAAAATACAATAAGAAGCCAAAACAAGGATGAAAACCTACTTAACATAACTAGATATGTTGTGATCCCATTACAAAACAATCTTGGATACGCTATCTCCCATTGCTTTCAATGAAATAGATAGACAAAATTATCAAATATATATATTATAATAAAACTCTAATATAAATATGGTGACCCCTCTCAACTTGAAGGTGCCTTCCCTACTCACAAGTTGTTGGAACCTCCCTTGAGGTGGTAAGACCAAGGTGTGGGTATGGGTTGAAGTCTAAAACACCCCAAGGCAACCAATTGACCCAACAAGGAAGAAACCAAATCAATGGAGAGAATATGTTGAGGAACCCTCCAATTGGGAGAGGGTTGAAGGACACTGTAGATCCAAATAGTCCAATAGCATGAGAAATGAGAGCAATAGAGCTAGATCACAAGTTTGGTGCTAATTTGACAAAGTGAAGGTGTGAGATAACAAGATTTGGAACCTTTAACAATGACCTAAGAGGCAACTTAAATAGACTTAGAAATGCCCTAGGGGCATAAGAGAACTTTGGGCTACCCATTGGATAAGGTAATCATTTCGTGGGAACCAATCTATGGATTTTGATTGGGGAATTGTGGGTTCCATAGGCTTAATGAAGGTAATTTTGGGAAAATGCCCTTTGGTTTGTGAGTTGCACAAGAAAGGGGTGGTATGGCACGAAACGATCCATAAAACACAATACGTGCCAAAAATAAGGAGGTTAAGGAGAGTTTGATTTTAAAAAAACCCCAAAAAAGTGTGCCCAAATAGTTTCGAGGACGTTGGGGACCCAAAAGGAGGCATTCCAACTAACTAGAATGTAAATCAAAGGCATAAGGCCCAATACCAATCAAGTCACTGAAGAAAATTGAGGTAGTATGAGGCTGTCCAATAGGTTTGTCCTTGACCTCTTGTTGGGCTCTAAGTTCAATCTCCAAAATTGTCCTTTGCTCTTGTTTTAGGACAACAAACAGTCAAGTACTTTTCTGCTCATAATTTTGATGGTTAAGTTCTCTTTTGAGGTGCACCCTTGCAAGTGCTCTCAAACCGGTGGTCAGCACATGCAATATACTCAAAACAAATAACACTCCTCTAGATCTTTACAACTCTAAAATGTTGATCTACAGATCTAAGCATGCATGAAAATGGACACAGGTATTTTTGGTCAACATGACCTTGGATAACCCACCCCCGGGGGAAACCAGTTTGGAGTTAGATGTATATAGAAGATCTCAAAGAAAAATGTACAACAAGGAAAACATAATATAGAAGATCTCAAAGAAAAATGTACAACAAGGAAAACATATACAAGTGAACCTAGTACAATAGCAACCACTCTTAGATGCTTTGGAGTCTCTTGAAGATGTGCATGCTAGCCCATTGAAGCAAGGCGCCCTTTGCCTTGGTGCACCCTTCTTCCCTTGCTAATCTCTTGGCCGTCTTTCTTTGTGCTTGCCTTTTCCTTTTCCTTTGCTTGAACTTGAACCTTGCCCTTTACCTTTGCTTTTTCCCTTGGTCTTGCACCCCTTATAGAAGATTGCCTCCCTCCAAGGCTTGGTGCACACTAAGCTCTAGTGCACCCCTCCTCTAGCAAAAATTCCAACCAAGGATGCACCCTCTACTCCTCTAGAGTGTGTCTCTCCTCTAGCAAGTGAGACTCCTCAACAAGGTGCACCCTCTCCTCAAGCTGGATGCACCTCTCTCAAAAAGTGCACCCCTCCACAAGCTTGTGTGACCCTCTCCCTTAAGAATGTGCCCCTACTCAAGATGGTGCCCAACCTCCATGTTAGACTCTCCAAGGGAGCTTGCACCTCAACAATGGTTTCTTCTCAAACCATAGACCTCATGCGTCCTCCTCTCCTCAAGGAATGTGCCCAAGTGGTTTTTCTTCTCCTCCTCTCCTCTCAAAACTCTCAAGTGAAGAATAAATCTCTTCCTTACCCTTTTCCCTCCTTTAGCCTCTCTTTGGCCAAACCCTAA
>CBVK0102538600.1:0-12006 GCA_900067695.1 Picea abies | reverse complement strand
TCCACAAAAGGGGATTGATCTAATCAATAATAAATATATTTTATCTTTATTCACAAAAGGGGATAAGAATATTCTTTGCAGTTACACAATATTTTAACAGAAGCATACTGTAAAACTTAAAGAATATATATATATATATATATATGAAATAGAACATAACAGCCACTCAACACACAAGATCAACAAATGCCTTCTTTATTTATTTCAGGTAGAAATTCAATGTAAATAAAAACACCTTACAACCCTTTCTTATCTATTGTATGGATCTATACTATATCCACCGTACGGATCTGTTTCTTGTTGTACGGATCGGAGTCTTCTCCTTTTACTCTATATCTCAGGGATGGGTAATATATTGGTCTTCTCTTACACAGGAAGATTTTGGCCCTAGCTCGGCCCTCTTTTAGACAACAGCTCGAATTGATCTAATATGCCCTAGCTCAATCGTACCTGGTACGAACTGTACGAAACCGTACAAGGGTACGGGTTCCTCCTCTTCGACTTAGCTAGCTCTGCCTCTAGCTCGAGTTCTTTTGGTATATATTAGTATGTTGTCTTGCTTTCCTTTTAAATCTCTTTGAGATCCATGTGGGACTTAGCCAATCGATCCTAGCCATCAGATATTGATCTAGATCAATGGCTGGGACTTGTTCTTTCATTGAGATAACTTAAGATTACACTTTATGTATTTTTTCTAAATAGAAAACTTATCCTCACTATATTCTAACACATATGGTCAACTACGATGCTATGGAGTTGGAGTTTAAGGCAATGGATGGGAGGAATGTGGTCTTGAGAGGCATGTCGAATGATGCTCCTAGGATCATCTCAGCTAAAAGGATGGAGGGAATATTCAGACATGGTGATGCAGCGTATGCAGTAGAGTGCCTGGTCACTACTAAGAATCCTTCTAGTAGTAGCCATTAGCATCATGTTGACATCCAAACACTGTTGAGTAGACATGACCGGGTATTTGGGTAGATACCTCTAGGGAGACCACCCGACAGAGGATTCGAGCACACTATTGAGTTGGAGGAGGGAGCCAAACCAGTAATCACCACTCCCCACAGACACCAATCACCACTCCCCACAGACACCCTAAGAAATTCAAGGATGAGATTTAAAAATCCATTAAGGAGCTACTGGAGATGGGGCATATTAGGCCGAGTACAAGTCCATTCGCTTCTTCGATAGTGTTGGTAAAGAAGAAGGATGGTACGATGCGAATGTGCATCAATTACAGGGCGTTGAATAAGAAGACAATTAAAAACAGGTACCCAATTCCCATAATAGATGAGCTACTGGATGAGTTGCACAGGGTAATATATTTTTTGAAGATTGATCTTCGATCAAGGTACCACTAGATTAGAGTGAGAGAGCGGGACATCCCAAAACTACTTTCTGATGCCATTATGGGCACTACAAGTTCTTGGTCATGCCATTTGGGTTGACTAATGCACTAGCTACTTTTCAATCATGCATGAATCACATCTTCAAAAAGCAGTTGAGGAAATTTCTCTTGGTATTCTTCAATAACCTCCTGATTTATAGCAGGACATGGGAGGATCACATGAAGCAGTTGGATGAGATCCTAAGTATCATGGAGGACTAGTCTCTACATGCTAAAGAGTCGAAGTGTGAATTTGGCATGACGGAGATTCTATACTTGGGACATGTGGTTAGTGCATAGAAAGTGCAGGTGCACATGGAGAAGATACAGACTATATCAGATTGGCCACCACCCAAAAATATCACATACTTGTGTGGCTTCTTTGGGATTTGCAGTTATTACAGACGGTTTGTGAAAGGGTTTTCACAGTTGGTCGCGCCACTCACAGACCTCACAAAGAAAGGAGCATTCAGATGGACCAGAGAGGCTCAGAAGACATTTGACCACATGAAGGAAGTGATGAGCACCTGCCTAGTTTTAGCCCTTCCTAGCTTCACTCAACCCTTTGTGCTTGAGTGCGATGCATCAAGTGAAGAGATAAGAGCAGTTTTGATGCAACAAAGGCATCTAATTACATACGAAAGAAGAAAATGCACAGAGTCAGAAAGACTTTATTCCATCTATGACAAGGAAATGCTCGCCATCATGCATGCTTTGGCGAAGTTTAGAGAGAAAGTAGTAGGTGGAAAATTTGTGGTTAAGACAGACCACAACAACTTGCGACATTTACTGGGGCAGAAAGACTTGAATGAGAGGCAGCAGAAATGGGTTAGCAAACTGCAAGCCTATGATTTTGACATTGAGTACGTAAAGGGGAAAAAGAATGCAGTTGCAGATGCTCTCTCCAGAAAACCAAAGGTCTTTTCACTTGCAGAGGTTTCAACAGATTGGAAATCTCAGCTCTTGGTGGAATACTCCAAGAACAAATTTGCTTGTGAGGTGATGGACCACGGTGTACAGGATGACACGTATAAAGTGGTGGATGACATCATCTACTACAAAGACCGTATATATCTAGTCTTGGAATCTATGCTAAAGGAGAAAATCATGGAGGCTATGCACAATGCACCATTGGAAGGACATTCGAGGTTCTTCAAAACCTACAGGCAAGTCAGGGAGAGATTCATTTAAAAGGGCCTCAAAGATGATGTGTCGAAGCACATGAGAGAGTGTGTGACATGTCAGCAGAACAAGTCAGAGAAGAACCATCCGGTAGGACTACTACAGCCTTTGCCCATCCCAAAGCTAAAATGGGAAAGTATATCCATGGATTTTATCACAGGGCTACCAAAGGCCCAAGGCGAAGATTGTATATATGTAGTGGTTGATCGTTTGACCAAATTTGCACACTTCTTTGCCATATCCTCTGAATACAAGGCAACATAGGTGGCAGAGTTGTTCTTCAGAGAGATATTCAGACTCCATGGGTTACCAAGATTCATTGTTGACGACAGGGACAACATGTTTCTTAGTGCATTTTGGTAGGAGTTGTTCAAGCTGGTTGGCATAGAGTTGACTCCCAACACTAGTTACCACCCTCAAACGGATGGCCAGATTGAGATTGTGAACAAATGGCTTGAGGGATATCTACGTAACTACATATCCGAGCAACAGAAAGCATGGGTGAAGTAGTTACATCTAGGAGAACATTGCTACAACACGACTCATCACATGTCCATAGGCATGACACCACTCCGAGCATTGTATGGGTACGATGCTTCGTTCTTTGTTGATTTGGCGTTTGGGGATAGCAGAGATCCCAAAGCCAAGGACTGGATCCAAGAGAGCCAAGACATACTCAGGGCTCTCAAGGGCAATCTACAGACGGCCTATAATCAACAGAAGCTATATGCAGACAGGCATAGGTCAAGCGCACTTTTGAGTTTGGAGACTTGGTTTTCTTGAGGCTACAACCATACAGACAATCTTCACTAAAGAAGAGTGGCGCAAAGAAGCTTAAGCCACGTTTTTATGGACCCTACAGGGTGGTTCGAAGAGTTGGCGAGGTGGCTTATGAGCTGGAATTGCTAGAGGGAAGCAAGATTCATAATGTGTTTCACGTCTCATGTCTCAAAAAGACATTGGGGCAACAGGTAACTACTTCGGCGAAGCTACCTCCATTGGATGAGGAGGGGCAGCTAGTATTGGTTCCTGAGGAGGTATTGGAGGTCCGAGAGAGGAGATTGTGTAACAGGGTGATTTGGGAATACCTCATCAAATGGCGAGACTTACTAGCAGATGATGTCACGTGGGAAAGTAATCAGATCTTGTAGCATCCAAATTTGCAGTTGCTTGAGGAAAAGCAATCTCGGGAAGGGAGGACTATAATGTCCCTTTCCAAATGAGTCCTCTAAGGATTGACAAAATAGCCTAAGTAATTCTAGTAGGCTATAGTCAGGGTACAAAAAGGGAATTAATTATTTACTTAATGTCATGGGCATAGGAATTAAATTAATTTTAAAAAAGGAGACATTGAGTAAGTGGTTAAAAAGGCTCCTAAGTGACTTTGAGAATATGAAACGTCACTTAAACTTATTAAAGGGTAAAAAAGTCACAAAAAAGGTGAACGGAAGAATAAAAGGGAAAAAGAGGGTGCCCTCTCTCATTCATGCATTGGTATTTTCTAATTTCTCATTGAGAGAGCTCATTGTGGCCTTGGAACTCTTGGGACGGGAACCCTAGGAGATATTTTCAGAGATTAGTTTCGGTGGTGCAACAAATCCATCCTAGCTAATCCCTTGGGGAGGAGAGATCATCCAGATTTCGTCATTGTGCTTCATTGTTAGCAGATTTATATTCAGTAGCCGAGTTTTTTCTTCATGTATGACTGCGTTTCCAGAGGTGGCAGCTGAGTTTGGGACTTATAGAGGTCGACTTGCTTAAAGAGGGCTGCAATCTCTGTGTGGGAACCGAGTATCCTCAATCTGGGCGATTTCTGTAACAGCAGCCGCGTATACTTGTGAAGAGTAGTGCTATCTTACTGTGGGTCGAGTTATTGTTGTGTGGGAGCAAGTTCCTTGTTAGAGGATTGATATTCCTTCATTGTAGACAGAGTTTTAGTGTGGGAAATGCGACTCATCTGTGGCTGTTAACACCATTCCAGATCTGGACGAGTTGACATGCTGGGTCGATTCTCCCTTCATAAAATTCGATATTCCTTACAGTAGAACCAGAGTTCGTGGGGATGAATTGCTGACTGTATTGGGCACACTTGCTGTGTGGAGAGCTGGACTTATCAGTGTCACTTCTCGGATATTCCATTGTTGAATTCAGTGCTGCATACACTCACAATCACAGGCCTGTATTCTCTTGTATTACTTATGTACCCTTCATTTGCTTACAGCCAGCTCTATAATTAATAATCAGGTCAGAAGTTCTTTCTACTACTTACTGTGTAATGTGAAGACCATATTGTGAACTATTATTTGACATATCAGCCCAGAATCAAGGAATAAATGAGCAGTCAGTTTCATTTTTCTATGTTTGTGTTGGTTCTGTTCTTGTCATTTTAGCACTGTTGGTTCTCTTGGCTTGAGGTGCTAGAGTTACTTGAGCATTCTTGAAGTCTAGGGTTGGGATTTCTACCCTAAAGAGGCAAGGAGTTAGGGTTTGGCAACAAACCCTAGGGTTGTACTTGTTGGAGAAGAAGAGGAGAGAGGAGACATTTTGCTTGAAGCCAAGGAAGCTTGCTAGTGTTGATGCTAGCTTGTGGAAGATCTTTGGTGGAGCTAGGGTTTTTCATGTTTTTCCCTAGCTAGGGTTTTGGAGAGCTTGGAGAGTTGTACTAGCTTATCTTCAGCTGAGAGTATGTATTTGTACTTCATTATATATATATATATATAAACTTTTCAACAGTCCAAAACTGTCTTCTTGTAGATTTGATTTTCAGCGATCATTATCTTCATGGTTTGGTAATTTCCAGCACTTCTATATATCGTTGATTTGACATAAGTTAAGGCTAAAATTGTTAAGGGTATTAAAATTGATATTGAAGATGGTAGGGCTGATTTACTGCTGTAATTACAGCTTCCATAAAGTGAATTCCAGATCTGGTTTATGCATGATAAGATTGCCCTAGAGGGTGGAAACTTGTCAACACACATTTGGTATCTTTTCTCTTGCATTGCCTTGTTGATTGGGGTTGAAAAGAAGTGAAATATTGTCGTTGTTTGCTACTATAAATCATATTTCAGATCATCCCCAAGGCTGTAAATTCACAGGGACTAGATCCAGGAAACCTCTAGGAAAGAGGCGAAATTTCTGAATTTGCATTAAAGCTTAAATTTGGAAATTTCTACAAGAAATAGTAGCCATAGGGCCACAAATGTCACTGTGAATCAATTCAAGGGGCTTGGAAGCATGCCTTGATTTGTCCTTCCGAAAGGACCCCCTATGATGTTTACCCATCACACAGCCCTTGCAAACACTACTAGGAGGGTTGATTTGTGGAAGACCCTCAGCAAGGGTATTAAAATTGGTATTGAAGATGGTAGGGCTGATTTACTGCTGTAATTACAGCTTCCATAAAGTGAATTCCAGATATGGTTTATGCATGATAAGATTGCCCTAGAGGGTGGAAACTTGTCAACACACATTCGGTATCTTTTCTCTTGCATTGCCTTGTTGATTGGGGTTGAAAAGAAATGAAATATTGCCGTTGTTTGCTACTATAAATCATATTTCAGATCATCCCCAAGGCTGTAAATTCACAGGGACTAGATCCAGGAAACCTCTAGGAAAGAGGTGAAATTTCTGAATTTGCATTAAAGCTTAAATTTGGAAATTTCTACAAGAAATAGTAGCCATGGGGCCACAAATGTCACTGTGAATCAATTCAAGGGGCTTGGAAGCATGCCTTGATTTGTCCTTCCGAAAGGACCCCCTATGATGTTTAAACTTTACCCAACACAGCCCTTGCAAACACTACTAGGAGGGTTGATTTGTGGAAGACCCTCAGCAAGGTGAAGATAGCTCATATGTCTCAAGGATCTATAATTGGTGGGTGACCTAGATGAAAAATGCCATAGCTTACAGTCGTCATCTACGTTGGCCACTATTGCAATGAACTTGTTGGAAGCTAGAGATGAAGAATTCTTCCCCAACTTGTACATACGTTTAGAGTCTAGACTCATCACAAAATCCTAAAGCAACCACTTTGAACCTGTCGCAAATATCTTTGACAACCCATCTGTCTAGCCAAAATTCCACCTTTTATTGGTGTGTGTGATGTGGTAGATGGAGAGTAAATTCTGTGCAACCCTAGGGACATGGAGAACATCTTCATACTTAGCGTTGTCAATCACAACAGTGCTGCAACGAAAAACTGGGAGAGTTGAGTCATCACCGATAGTTACCTTTCCTCCTTGGTGTTGATCACTACAGTTAGGGAAAAGGTGCTTGTGCTTCGTCATATGTCTCTTAGCCCCACAATTTGTAATCTATTCATGTGAAGAAGTTGAAGACCACAGATAGAGTGCACAACTAGATGTGCAGAGTTAGAAGAACTAGTTGTGTCTTCGAAGAAATCATTGTTGCTAGTTGTTTGCCTAGCAATTTCTTCAATCCTTTGAAGATAGAGGAGACAACTCTTGAAGGAATGTCCCTCCTTATGGAAATAAAAGCACGTTGTCCTCTTCTTCTTTGAGAATTTGGGAGTTTCCCCTACAGACTCATGCTTGCCTGAGGAAGTAGAAGCCTTAGAATGGGTTTGATCTCTTCGAAGTAGTTCACCAAAACTCCTTAAGGTGACTTGATGCTAGATAAGGTTTAAAAATGCATCCTCTAAAGTAGGAAAAACAGGGACCTTGAGAAAAAGAGTAATGCTGTAAAAGATGATAGAATTTTTTTTGAATGCAGGAGAAAGATAATTCAAAACAATACTCACATATTCTGAATCTGATTTTCCCTTGTCACCAGATGTAATAATGTCCACTTTTAGGTTCTTGAACCTTGCAATATACTCATCAACACTAACAATGTCAACCATCTTGAGATTGGAGAACTCAGTTCCAAGTCGATTGACTTGAGTAGAGTTCATCACACGAATAAGTTCTAAAAAGTATCCCAAATCTGCTTTGCACTTTTGATATTCTTGGTGTGATGAACAAGGTCCAGCTCCACATAGAGAGTAATTAGTCCAAGGGATTTGTCCCTTTTCAAGCAAACTAGGTCCTAGCTGTCATCATCAAGGGTAGGAAGGGATTTTTTGAAATACATCCACAATATACTCATCAACACTAACAATGTCAAGCATCTTGAGATTGGAGAACTCAGTTCCAAGTAGATTGACTTGAGTAGAGTTCATCACACGAATAAGTTCTGAAAAGTATCCCAAATCTGCTTTGCACTTTTGATATTCTTGGTGTGATGAATAAGGTCCAGCTCCACATAGAGAGTAATTTGTCCAAGGGATTTGTCCCTTTTCAAGCAAACTAGGTCCTAGCTGTCATCATCAAGGGTATGAAGGGATTTTTCCAAATACATCCATAAACACTTACGACAAAGAAGGATTGCCATTTGATCAGCCCAAATATGGTAGTTGGCCCCATTAAGTCAAGGAAAAAGCCATTTTCCATCCATAGATGCACAAGATCCCAGAACAGCACAGCCATTTTCCATCCTGTCAGTCTGTTGTGAATGCTTATTTGTTGAGTAGGGCTATTATTGGCATGTGTTTTTGAAAGTTCCTGTATGGCTGTTTATGTTTTTTAATGGTTGGACACAATTTGATCTCCAATACAGCTATTTTGGATTTGGTACAAAATGGAGTTTTTTCCCTCTATTGTTCACTCTACTCCACCCCTTACCCTTAGTTATCAATTTAAGTAAATGCCACAACTTTCTAACAGTCTGAAAAATTGATTAATTTCGATTGTTTTGCAATAAGATTTACCTGTCACGTTGACTTGGACAACGCTGCAAGTCTGCAATGAACTTCCGTGCATATTCCTCCTTGTGAAAGATCACATTATAAATAACTTCGCCATTCCTTGCCCAAAAATAATAAAAGACAACCGAAGAAACTGAGAGAGACAGAAAGCTCCGCCCAACCACCTGGTGGTATGTCCGAGTTTGCATTGTGACAAGAAATAAAAGAAATTGGAACGCAGACATAACACCACCATTTCGGATTATCCTGTGTCAAATGACATGCTTCACATTAACTCACATAGATTTTAAGCAAAGCTTCTGTGAAATAAATTACTAAAATTTCAAAAATATAAATTCCTAAAACAGTTATTAAAAGATAAACACATAAAACAAATACTCCTCTGATAAGATCTGTTCAAGCAAAACTTGCCAGTAACAACCAACCTGAACTCATTGTACTGTACCATGGCTTTGCTGCGTAGCTTGAAAGCAAGTCCAAGAAAGATTAGAAAATACAGAACTAGGAGGGAAATCAACCCTAATGCCCAGGATATATTAAGTTTGCAATATCCTTCAGGTCCAGGTGGGGGTGCTGAGGTTTCATATGGTTTGAACCTGCAATAAACTGAACACTTTCAGAAAATTCGATCCACCATGAAACTCCAGAGTGGAAAACTAGAAATTTGGACACCGGGAAGAACATTATGAGCTCAAAGAAATTAATGAGGGCATCTCCTGTATTCCTCTGTATGCACATGTATGATAGGGTGTGGGATAACAGCCCGTAGGACTAGATATTGTGAGCTGTTTTGACAACTAATCATTTTCCATCTGCTTCATTAGGTCTTGAAGACAAGATAAGTGTCAACAGTGCAAGCGGATAAGATTATGTCCTAGTCTAATGCAAACAAAAATAAAATGTTTATAGAAAGAAAGATACAAGAAAGTATGGGACTGCTAGCCAGAACAAGTAATCACAAATTGAAAATTAAGAAGGTGACCAACGAAGCATGAGAGAGAGGGTAAATAAAAGGGTCAAACTTTTTGGGATTCAAGGGTTTCCTTTAAATGAGGCTCAAGAAGGCTTCGTAAAATGGGATTAACGGATGGAAATTGCACACATATTAGTGAGAATCTGGAAGATGTTAAGTACATTTTCGGGAGGTACATACTTGCTGAGAAGGCCTAGAATTGGATACGCGCCTTTCTACAGGTATTTTTACGTCACAACTCTACTGGAAGGCTGTTCTTTCGGGATCCTTGGCGCTGCTACAAATCTATCCACAGTGTCTGGCAGAAAATCAAACTATTCAATGTTCAGCTCATCCGATTGCCTTTAAAAAAAAGCGAGTAGCTAGATGTCGTAAGCTAGATTTCATGCACTTGCCCCACTTGCATAGGAAGGTAGCATGAAGGCTATATTGACGTAATGATGGCCTAGCATGTACAGTTTGAATCGATAACAATTGCATCCCTTTTAATAATATAAGTATATCATGTCTTTCAGAAATAAAGAAGGAAGAGTAGTTGCATTTCTTAATTAAGCTTCCATTGCTGTCCTGACTGTTTTGCGTTAAGAATTTCATGCATATGGGATACTAGAGAAACATGTTATGGTTCCTATATAGCTACTTGGGACTCACTTGCTGGATTGGGTAGCCGATGCAACTATGCAAAAGACGATTGTTGGCAAAAGCAGGCCCGCAAGTCTGGTAAAATTAAATTTCATGCCTCCCGCCGCCTTCTTCAAGATGAAAATATAGAACAAAACAATGAGATGCACGTTCATACAGTTCAGCCATAGGCAGAATCCAAAGCAAGCTTGAAGCCAGAAAGACCATAATGGGCAAATGGCCCAAATACTGTTTTTGTCTTGCCTCACGTGACCATGCACAACAATTGTTGCTCCCATCCATATCAAACCCCCCACAGAACTCAGTACTGTTAAATTCACATTTTTGCTCTTGATGGGTCTATATTTCCTGTTACAGAGCAAAACACCATTGCCTAAAATGAAGGGAATACAAGCTAAGCCTATTATGCCTGTTACCAGCAAATCCCAGAGCCGACCAGGAGGATCAAACTCAGGCCCGCCATGTGGTGCTCCATGATCTCCCATATTTGGAGAAACCAAAATTAACTTAGCTCATGGTATCAAGGTGTAGAAGGTTCCTCTCAGCATTGAACTGTGAATGAGATCTGTCAGTGGTTACCTTATCTGACTCAGAAGGGTTGACCTTTAACTTTTAAGTCGGAACCAACCCAATAACACCTTTGGGGACCAATTATGCGAAGGGTTGGCCTCTCTCTCTCTCTATATCATCCCGGTTGGATGTTTCCCAACTGGATTTTTGTGACAATTTCTAACAAAAATCCAAGTTTGTTACGCGATGTAGCTCTCTGTTGTATATCTTACTGCCCACTCTTCAAACATATAGACACTCTTTCACTTCATGATGTAGGGCTTTATCCTCTGCTTCTTCAACGGCGCCTTCAAATTCCATCTATCAGAACAGAAAGCCTTGGGTATACCCCAAATTGTGGCCTTCACATGGGTTTCTAAATCTGTAGCGTTTGACTGGGATGGTGCCATGAGTACGAGCAATTGGGCAAATGGGTTTCTGAAAATATCGCATCGTTTACCAAGACCCTGGTCGTTCTGCAGAAGTCAATCATCCGTAAGTCGCCAAGCCGGCGAGTGAACGGCAGCGATAGATGACGTGGAGGTCTCGTCACACCCAGGAAGGCTCTCTGCCGCGGAACAACAGTCAAGCAGTGGCTATTCAGCCTGCACCGAGTGTAAATGTTGTCCACAAAAGAGTGGTTGTTCTATAATTCGACTGTTCTTGTGAATCTGCATCTCTGAAACTTTAAATAAAGTTTTCTACCAATGTCGTCGATTGTCTGTGAAATGAGTTGCCATCTTAGTTAAACAACGCTATAATTAATTTAAAGCTGAATTTTTTAAAGTTAATTATTTTTGGAGTGAGTTAATACGCTTATAAATTTAACCAATTTGATAGGTTTTTTTCCATTAAATTTCTCTTTACTTTTATGAAAATTTGATAATATGAATTTTTTTTAATTTCTCTAATTTTAATAATATTAAAAAAAAATTAAATAATATTAACTCTTTTTAAAAAATAAATGAGTTCTCATTTTAAAAAATAAATGGGTTAAAACTCTTTTTTGAAAAATAATATTAGGTCTTTTTAAAAAAATAAAGGAATTTTAATTTTAATAATATGAATTCTTTTTAAAAAATAAATAAGTTAAAAATTTGAAGGGAAAGATTATAGTTAAAGTTTTCATCAATAACCTAAAATATAATTTCACTTTAAAAATTTTCCTTGGAAAGGAAAAGGAAAAAGAGTTGAATTTCTATTAACTTCTTTTTTTTTTGTTTTTTTTTAACAAGAACGAGTATGGATTTCTATTAGAGTTTGGCCAAAATGCCTTTCACCGGTTATATAAGGTCGGGCATAGCCCTTAAACTTTCTTCCACTAACTGATCACAGGCCCCAAAATTCGGGAAGCCACAAAAATTACTCGAGAGTATCGAGTCTATCTTCGTTATTTTCCCTATCTTAAAAAGACAAACACACTGATTCAGTAAAATGCAGAAAAACATATCACATTATGGTATGGAATCCCACTCCTCACTTCTTTCTGTCAAGAGGAAGCCT
>CBVK0102538576.1:0-12075 GCA_900067695.1 Picea abies | reverse complement strand
TAGTGCTCATCCACTAGGGGCACATCCATAGGGATGTCCATATCTCTGACCAAAAATAAGAGAGCCAATACTAGCATTGAATCTTGACCTCTTTGTGCCTTAGGTAGTCCCAAAATAAAATCCATTCATATGTCTTCCCACCACTTTTCAAGTATGGGTAAAAGAGTATATAACCCAATTTTTTTTTTCTCCCCTTGAAAAATTGACAAATTCTACAACGCTCAACAAATATTTTGAGATCTTTATTGATATGGGAAAAAAGTAACTTTAATCCACCAATGCCTTACTTTTATCCACTTCAAAATCTCTCCCTAAACCTTCACTATACAACTCTCGAATGAGATTTAATGTAAAAGAACTCCATGGAATACACAATTTAGGATGCTTGAACAAAACCCCTCTTTTATGTTGAAATATAAATATGGTGTCTAATTCATACCCCAAGGTCCTTTCCATGCTTTCCATGCCTCTATAAAATCTATGTCTTTTGCATACAACTCCTTCATGCCATTCAAACTAATAGTTTCAACATTCATGGTATTTAACAACATCGCCCTATGTCTTAATGTATCAACAACCTATAGTTTCCAAACCTGCATTTTAAAAAAGATGAGCAACTCTGTAAAAACTCTATACATTTCAAATGCTTCTGATTCGTCTTACCTTGAATATTTATGTACTGCAACACCTTATCATTTGTAAACAATATAAATTTCTTTAGTAGAAAATAGTGTCTCCATTTCTTCAAGGCATTAACAATGATATATAATTCCTTATAATAAATAAAACACTTTTTCTTATCATCATTCAACTTCCCACTAAATAATGATATCCTCTTACCATCTTGACTCAAGACCACTCCAATTACTGGACCATTTGTATCACAATATACTCGAAGTACCTTACTAAAATATGGAAGTGATAACACTAACTACTTAGTTACCTTATTCAAGGTTTCAAAGAACTTTGATGCTAATGTTATCCATTGGAAATCTCCCTTCTTCATACACTCAGTGAGTGGTTCACAAATCCCACTAAAGTTTATGATAAACTTCCAGTAAAAACTAGTGAAACCATGGAAACTCCATACATCAAATGTACATCTAGGCATTGTCCAATTTACAATGGATTTCACATTTTCACGATACATATTCAAACCCTCGCAAACTATAAAACCTAATTAAACCAATTTTTCCTGCAAAAAAGTACACATTTTCAAGTTAATTTGTAGCTTCTTTTCATTTAGAGTTTCCAACACTTACTTAACATGCCCTAAGTACTCTTCCTTGGATCTTTTAAAAGCCATACTATCATCAAGATACACAATGACAAACGTTCCCATAAATGGCTTCAAGATCTCATTCATCAATCTCATGAAAGTACTAAGTGTATTGGTTAATCAAAATGTCTTAACTAGTCATTCAATTAGTTCATCCTTCATCTTGAACATTTCCTTTGATTCATCTTCTCCCCCTATCTGAATCTTATCGTATCCACTCTTCAAATATATCTTCAAAAAAGTACTTTCCCCCTACTCAAGTAATCCATAAGGTATTCCATTCTTGATAAGGGAAACTTATACTTAATAGAAATATTTTTAATAGCTCATGAATCCGTGCACATTCTCCATTCAACATGTTTCTTTGATGTCAAAACTACTAGGACAGTGCAAGGACTTAAACTTTGTTGGATCAACCCACTATTAAGTAACTTTTGCACCTCCCTATTTACTTTTTTTCTTTATATGAGATTCATTATGTAATGAGCCTTACTAGTTAGGCTTGATCCTATAAAAAAAGTCAATATGGTGTGAAATGTTTCTTATGGGAGGCATTCCCATTGGCATATCATCAACGGTAATCTCTACAAACTAATACAACAATTGTTGGATCTCCATTGGCAGTAATTTTTCCTTCTTTTCGCTTTTTCATAAATTATTTGGTTTCTTCATAAATTTTTTGGTTGAGCACAACATTACGCTTTTTCTTCCACTACACCTAGTAACACTACTATCCATTGCCATTGTCTCCTCTTCCAATATTGGCTCTAGACTATAACATTTTCCATCCTTATTGAATTCATATGTATTTTTTATAACATCTTGGATAACCTTCTTATCAAACAACGAGGATCTTCCCAGTAATACATGACATGCGTCCATCTCCACCATATCACATAATACTAGGTCACTAATTTTTTTGATCTAGAAACTTTGTGAGCATTTCTATGTCACAGGGACTTGTTGACCATTCTGTAAGAATGAAACCCAATATGGATTGGGATGAGGGATGCGCTTTAATTGCAACTAATCAATCGCCTCTGAGGAAACCAAATTTCATGAACTCCTGCCATATGTGATCAAATTACAACATTTACCTTAAACCTTGTATTTATTTTTGAAAATTCTCTACCTTTGTTAAGGTTCTTTTGTAGACTTCCTTATAGTTTTGAGTAACACCATTCTCAAAATAATTTTTTCACCCTATTCATGTTGAAGTACTACAACACTGTCTCCCACAACTAATGCCTCACCTTCCTATGTGACATGATTATTGGCCTCATTCCTTCTTCATGGATTATGCTTCTCTAGGAATTAAAATGCTTTGTGCCCTTCTACTCCACATCTATATCAAGTAATGACATACTTACTGTTTCCTCTTCCAAACCATGCCAACATGGTTGTTTTCTTTACCATGTCGTCTTCCTAATCATGTCTTGTTACATCCTTCGCTCTTCCTATTCCTCTAAGATTCTTTTCTACGAAATTATACTGCCACTTCCTATTCAAATTTTCCTCTACCTTTAAATCAATCTAATATGTTTCATCAATAGATCGAAAATAATGGGTACTCATCTCATCTTGAATTTGGAACTTCAATCCATTCACATACCTTGCTACCCTTTGATGCTCCAGTTCTTTAAGTACTGATATGAATGATAGTTTGAAACATTCTTTAGTATACTCCTGACATATGTCACTTTTTGGTTTTTGATTTTGTTCTCATCGCACAATCTTTGTTGGTAATCAAAAAGAAAGAAATTATCCTTGATCTTACTCGCCATTTAATTCTAGGTCTGTCTTTCTACACAACATCCCACCAAAGTGCAATATGCCCTTTCATTTTTGTTATTGCAGAACGAACTCTATTGAGGTATTTGACATTCACATACTCAAAGTATCTCTCAATTTCTCATATCCAATCTACAAGAGTATCATCTTATAGAATGTCATTGTAGCAAGAAACTTCCCCCCTTACATTACTTCTATCCTTAAAAAATGAGATCAAATGCTAGATTATGTCTCTTTCATCAACATTTATTTATTCCTCCCTCTCATCTTGTAATTTTGAATCCACTATGGCTCCAACATCTCCAATTTGTTTATTCTCTAACTCTTCTCAATCTCTTCAATTCATGGTTGATTGCACCTTCTCAACCTACTCCTCCTTGTCGCAACATATTAATAGTTTTCTTGTAGTCCTCAACTAGACTACCATTCAAAGGCCTTTCTTTCAACACTTCATCCTACCACTTGTTTTTCAATAGAAACAAGTTGAAATAACCCTCTCTGAGGTATCTTTGTTACCACTATTGCAAATTTTCAACCAGAGCTCTCACACCACTTCACTTCATGCACCAACTAAGTTCTATAATTTTCTACCAAGATCAACACTGTAAAAGTCCAACAACTGCAGAAGTAGCTTACTCAAGTAAGTACATTATGCAAATGCTATAAAACTTAATATAACATAATTAATAATGTACATAAGGAAATGGATGGAATGTAAATTTTTATTGAATAATATGTGAATTTGGCCTGTGGATTACCATCTAAAGATCTTAGTCTCTCCACTCTTCACAATATACAGAGTGGGATGATGAGAATGGTAGAATTTGTAAGAGTCCAACAACTACAAAAGTAGCTTTTTCAAGCTAGTACATTATGCAAATGCTATAGAACTTAACTACAAAAGTAGCTTACTCAAGCGAGTACATTATGCAAATGCTATAAAACTTAATATGACATAATTAATAATATACATAAGGAAATGGATGGAATGTAACTCTTTAACTTACTCGCAGAAGTAGCTTACTCAAGCGAGTACATTACGCAAATGCTAAAGAACTTAATATGACATAATTAATAATGTATATAAGGAAATGGATGGAATGTAACTCTTTATTGAATAATATGTGAATTTGGCCCATGAATTACAATCTCGATATTTTAATCTCTCCACTCTAATGGTAAAATTTCATAAGAGTCCAACAACTGCAAAAAAAGTTTATTCAAACTAGTACATTATGCAAATGCTAAAGAACTTAATATGACATAATTAATAATGTATATAAGGAAATGGATGAAATATAACTCTTTATTGAATAATATGTGAATTTGGCCCATAGATTACAATCTCGAGATCTTAATCTCCCCACTCTTCACAATATACAGAGTAGGATGATGAGAATGATAAAATTTCGTAAACACAAGAGGGTATTTTATCTGTAGCTGAATCTTCTTTTCTCCCATTGCAAACTGTTGTAACTCTTCTTCTTTAATAAATAAATAAAATTATAATTTGTTGTTAGACTATTTAATTTGCATGGTATCACAATAGTCTTTGTATCTCTTCACCTCCTAGTGAGTTGTCTCTACAATTCCCAGTATAGCTTGTGGTCCATCTTTAGCAATAGTAGCATCTTTATTTCTCCTATTAAACTAAATAACTAAAGAATATACATATATTTTATGCAAATGGGAGCCCAATGACGCTCCTATGTCAATAGGATTGCAAATGTCACTTCACTGATCGGAGAAGAAGTTAAAAGGCAAAATTTCCACATTGTTGACGTCTTCAAATCGGAGAAGAAGTTAAAAGGCAAAATTTCCACATTGTTGACGTCTTCAATGGCACTTGGCCATACTTTTAACTTTGTACAATCCAAAATTAGTTCTTCTAAGCAGTACTCATCTGTGACTTGGAGAGGCAATACTTCTATTTTGTGACACTCAGCAAAATTTAACCTTCCAAGCTTGTTTATATTCCAACTTCCAAGTGTTTCGCCAGAAAGGGTCAAGGCCCGGCAGTCGCTCAAATTCGTGAAGGAGTCTGGCAGCATTTTCAACGTGTCACACCCCACCAATTCAACATGTTGGAAGTTCGTTAAATTTCCAAAGGATGGCGGCAGCATTTGCAAATTCTTACACTAAGACAAGTTAATAGGTTGAAGATTTTTTAAATTTCGAAAGGAAGGCAGCAGCGTTTACAAATCCTTGCACAATGATAAGTCAATTTGTTGGAGGTTTGTGAAGTTCCCAAAGAATGTGCATTTACAAATCCTTGCACAAAGACAAGTCAATTTGTTGTAACGACTTCATCCCTGTCGTGAGAAGTGTTTCAATGAGCAAAACCATAAAAGATGTCATCGCCTTCAATAAGTTTTCCAAACAAACAGCTGGAGCTCTCACCTGCAACTTGCTCATATCAAAGATACGATTGCTAAACAAAGCATGACTTTGGAACCATTCGCCGGATCTTTTTTGAACCATGCTAATTCCTCGCACCTAAATTGTTGCAGGAAACTGGTTAGAAACAAGATCGACGTCTTTGAAAAGCTCAATAAATCACATCCTGCAAGACATAATTCTCCAAGCATAAATTTGAAAACATATGTAAATTCCAGGGATTCGCACACTTAGTCAAACGCTTATAAATTTGAATTTTTTACTTCTTTACAAAGTTATTTTCTGATAATTTTGATAGAAATTTATTCAAAAATTGTTGGAACTTCAGAAAATCTATTTATATATTCAAAAATACAATTCAAACAACAAAAATATGGTGATTTCACCAGATCTATAAATTTGAATTTTTGATTGGTTTACAAAGTTATTTTATGATAATTTTGAAAGAAATATATTAAAAATGATTTAAACTCCAAAAAATCTATTTATACATTCAAAAATACATTTCAAACAACAAAAAAATGATTAGTCTGATAAATCTGTTCAATCTGATAATGAAAATGTTCAATTGTGAGTTAGTTTTCTATCATTCAAGGTACATAGATTTGTAATTAGTGCTCCTAAACTTGGGTTATAGGTTTTTCCTTTATATTTGGAAAGTGTTAATTTGATATACATTTTATATTTGGAAAGTGTAAGTTAATTTGATATACATTGAAGATACTTAAATAAATAAGTAATACATTAAAAGAAAGGGTATGTTAATTTCGTATACATTTAAGGTACTTACATACATTGAAAGCAAATCACAAATTACATACATAAGGGAAAAAACTCATTTTATTGAATTTAAAGTAGTTAAAAAAAATACTTTGACATAAATTTAAAAATTTAAACTTATTGGTTTTATTAAAAATCTTTTCATATCATTCAAAGAGTAAATAATACTTCCAAAGAATTTACCTTATTCATGATAAAAACCCCGAGCTGAATTATCAGATCAATTATCAGAATTCACCTTCTCCAAGCTACACAATCCTGAGTTCAAGTATAAGACCAAAACAATGCAATGGAAACAAATAACCAAGAAAAAACATATCTTCAAAATATCACCGAAAGAAACACCATATCTTTAAAAACCACCAAATCTTCATGACTAAAAAAGATCACACAAACATAAAATATCACTGATAAAGTTTCGGACACACTAGCAAATCTCTAACCTGTTTAATACACTCATGTAATGACAGCCAGATTGTTTAATTTACTGCTTAATTTATGATCGAGAAGAAGAAGATAGTAAACGGAGCCATTGGCAAACATATTATTGAGTGCAGAGTTTACAATATCCATGGCATTCCACATAGATAGATATCATCAAATCCATTGGAGGACATTTTAATCGTGAACGCTGCACTCAATAATGTGGCTACCACGACTAACAGGAACCGCTTTCTCGGCCATTCTTTCGCTATCAGTTAGATCAATAACAGGCGATTCAAATGAATGTCCATTTATGAGTAGGTACTGAAATCAGAGCAGAGCAGAATGTCATTTTATTGTTAGTTAATGAAATCAGATCAGAGCCGAATGTCCATTTATCAGTAGCTACTGAGATAAGATCAGAGTTGTTTCTTTTGTAATAGAAGTTGTAGAATGTGCTGCTGTTAAGGCAGTAGTACTTCATCACTATTGGTAGTACAGTAAGAGCACAGGCATAGTACACAGATGTCACAGGGACGCAACAGCACAGCTGCATTACGTTATTAACAGGAATTGCTGTTAAATATATTGATTTTCAACAACTGCCATGGTACGCTTAAGTGATTAATTTTCAACAACTGCCATGGTACGCTGCTGTGGTGGTTGGTATATATACCGTCGAATTATTTCGATATATATGAATATATTTGATAATGTATATATCATTTGTTATTGCATTAAAGCCTGTGTAACAGGTTTATTATTGATCTGATTATTGATCTGATTATTGATCGTCCTATACTTCTATGTTAAACTGTTGTTTATCCCACTCTCTTTAAAGTGCCTATAATACGTCTCTATGGCACATGGCCACGCACGTCATGTTATTGATTTTTGGCAGTTCAGTAGGTAATTTGCGTACAAACCTATTAGGCGATTAGGCGCTGAGTTTCACTCACGAAGTACCACTCAATTGAGGTACAATTCTGAACAAAGTTTCACGAGTTTTGTAACAAAATTTGAGTTAAATAGTGGTATTGAAATTTCTCATTTTAATTATATACCTGGTTTTGGAATAAATTGATTAAAAATAATTGTTATTAATTTAAAATTAACTGTTATTTAGTTAGTAAATAAGTTACTATTGTTTTGGCCTCGTAAATATAACTGATTTACTTTTCTTTTCCTAATCTTATATGGGTTAGTGGTTGAGTGCTTTGAAATCTCCACATTGATTGGGTGTGTCTTACTCAATGGACTGTTATTTAATTAGTAAATGTGTTGTTATTTAGTTAGTAAATAAGTTTTCATTGCTTTTGGTCTCATAAATATAACTGATTTACTTTTTTTTTCCTACTTTGTTTGGGTTAGTGGTTGAGTGTTTTGAAATCTCCACATTAATCCGGTATGCCTCATTCAATGGGCTTGTAGTTGAGTACTCCTACTTCATGTAGGAGTTATGTCTAGTGAGTGTTGTGATGGTTACTTATCCACTTTCTATATGTTAAGTATTAATATTGGAAAAAGAATAAAAGGGATGTAGTAACACTCAAATTATGCAGTGTAGCTTTTGTTATTTAAAAAAAGATATAGTAACTACCATATTATGGAGTGTAGCTTTTGTTATGAATTAATATTGCTAAAGGGAAATGGAAAAAAAATATTGGAAGAGCCAATAAAACAAAAAAGGACATCATACCTAACAAAATCAAATTATGCAGTGTATCTTTTGTTATGAATTAATAGTGGAAAAGGGAAAATAAAAGGAAAAATGGGGAGAAAAATTCCAAAACTATTGGACATATTATGTAGTGTATCTTTTGGTTATGAATTAATATTGGTAAAGGGAAAAGAAAAAAATATATTGCAAGAGAGAAGAAAATAGAAAGGGACATCACACCTACAAAAATCAAATTATGCATTGTATCTTTTGTTATGAATTAATAGTGGGAAAAGAAAACAAAAAAAGGGGAGATCAACTCCAAAATTGTTGGACATATTATGTAATGTAGCTTTTGTTATGAATTAATATTGGTAAAGGAAAAAGGAAAAAAAATATTGGAAGAGAAAAGAAAATAGAAAAGGACATCACACCTATCAAAATCAAATTATGCAATGTATCTTTTGTTATGAATTAATAGTGGAAAAGGGAAAAGAAAACAAAAAGGGGCAAGAACAACTCCAAATTTGTTGGACATATTTTGTAATGTAGCTTTTGTTATGAATTAATATTGGTAAAGGGAAAAGGAAAAAAATATTGGAAAATAGAAAGGGACATCACACCTACTAAAATCAAATTATACAATGTATCTTTTGTTATGAATTAATAGTGGAAAAGGGAAAATAAAACGAAAAGGGGGAGAACAGCTCCAAAATTGTTGGACATATTTTGTAATGTAGCTTTTGTTATGAATTAATATTGGTAAAGGGAAAAGGAAAAAAAAATATTGGAAAATAGAAAGGGACATCACACCTACTAAAATCAAAGTATCTTTTGTTATGAATTAATAGTAGAAAAGGGAAAAGAAAACGAAAAAGGACGAGAACAACTCCAAAATTATTGGACATATTTTGTAATGTAGCTTTTGTTATGAATTAATAGTGGAAAAGGGAAAAAAAGAAAGAAAGGGGGAGAATAACTCCAAAAATGGTTGGACATGATAAATTTGGACTTTTCATGGAAGATGTTTTTGTTCAAGGGTGAAAATATTGGGAAAAGATCTATTGGTGCAGGTTGTAATCTAATTTTTCTTTATCCATGGATTAAGTTACTGCATTTTATTAATTTGTAATTACACCTAATGAATGTAGTGATTTCCATGTACCCATTTCTCTTATGTTATATATTAATATTTCAAAATATGAAAGAGAACAAAAAGAGAGGTAACAGCTTTCAAATTATGTAAATTGTCATTTAAAAGTAATAATTATATGAAAGGGTAAGGAAGAGGACTCCATATCTTAATATGAGAGGGTGAACTTGGCTAAGTGTTTTACTTCAGTAGTGGCTCTCTAATAGTATAGCTCAATTTGGAATAAATAGGTTCCTATGGAAATGATTTGTACAAGACATCAAAACCATGTCTAAGGTATCACATCTCATGGGTATATAATCTCAATGTAACCCACATCGGTTATCATGACCTTCACATAACTATCTACCATTATTTTTCCAATGTAATTCTCACATAACTCACAACCCTTCTACCCCCTCCCATTGTGACAATGGTCTACTCTTTTTATAGAAACATTACAAGTAGAAGATAACAATGGGAGACTATTCAAGTTAAGAAAAATCCAATAGCTCAATAAATCCTCTCCCAGGAGTCAAAAGTACCCTCCATATATAAATCCGAGACTACTATGTTAATAATCATTAGATTCAAGATCGTCATGGAATTGTTTCTCATAAAGACAAGTGCGAAACATATGAGCTTATCACTCATAAGTGATTTTATAAAAGAGACCTACCCCATAATAATGAGTGATATAAAAATGTTATATTGGATCGATAATGTCAATAAATGTTATGGTGATAGAAAGTATGCTTCCATAAGTAGGATATTTTCAAATCACCAACTTGTTTAGAATGACCAATTTATATATGTTGATTTTGTGAAGTTATATATCCATTTTCCCCTTGTTATATATTAATATTGGAATAGGGAAAATAAAACCAAGATTGGCATAACAACTTCCTAAGTATGTAAAATGTCATTTAGAAATAGTAACTATATGGAATGGTAATGACTTTTGGTTATTGAGATCCTGTGTCTTCCATTTGTATGTTTTTAATCATTTAGTAAAGCATAAAGGAATTATGGTCTTACATAATATTGATAAGGGGGAGGACCATGTATCTTAAAACAAGAGAATAAAATTGATCAAGTATTTTACATGCATTCTGACACTCTAATAGTACAACTCAATTTGGATTATAGGTTTGTCTAGCAATGATCTTTCACATAAAATTACAATCATATTAGTACCACAACCATGTTGAAAGTATCACCATAAATAAATAATCTCAACATAATTCTCATAAATAATCATAATGTTTACATAACTACCCAACCTACTTTCCCAACACAGTCCTTACATAACTCTCGACCCTTTTTTATCCTTCCCATGTCTGGCTTCCTTTTTTTTCTTCCCATGTCTGGCTTCCTGGCTTCCCATGGTGAGTGTATTATAATTTTTTTTTATAGAAAAGAGACTAGTAGATAAAAACAATGTAAGACTATTCAAATTTCTAAAAAAAACTAATGGCTAAAGAAAAGAAAACATGTTCTAACATTAAAAAAAAATACACTCCATATAAAAGCAAGGCTACTAGGTTCATAATCGCCTTCAATAAGCTTTCCAAACAAACAGCTGGAGCTCTTACCTGCAACCTGCTCATATCAAAGATACGATTGCTAAACAAAGCATGACTTTGGAACCATTCGCCGGATCGTTTTTTGAACCATGCTAATTCCCCGCAACTAAATTGTGCAGGAAAGTGGTAAGAAACAAGATCGACGTCTTTGAAAAGCTCAAGAAATCACATCCTGAAAGACATGATTTTCTAAGCATAAATTTGAAAACACTTATAGCATAAGTTGACGTATTTATGGGTTTAATTTCTGATCGATTTTTTAGACATTTTTTGTAACTTCATACTTGAATGATTAAGTGTTTATAATTTGAGTGAATGATTAAGTGTTTATAATTTGAGTGTTTAGAAGATTTTTTTACAGTATTGAATTCATTTATATATTAAAAATACAATTTAAACTATAAAAAATAATAATTTCACCAAAATTTATTTAACCAAATTAAAATAAAAATATTCAAAAAATCAAATGTTTAAACAACAAACTAATAATCTAAAAATTTGACTTTTGACATTTTTATAAAACTGTTTTCAAACCAATTTTACATCTAATCCAATAAAAAAAATTGAAATTCCAAATTTAAACACTTAAGCCAAACAAAATAACTGAAATAATTAATTAAAATAACAAATAAAACTTAGTTAGATAAATACGAAGAATAGATGTCAATGGAGATACAGGGACCATCAAATGACTGCCCTACTGCCAATTCTGATTATCAAAATATTTGAAACAATTATTGAGAATACTATCAATTACTAAGTGGTATATATAACTAGCACAGTCACAAGTTACTTGTGGTTGGTGAATGTCGAAATAACCCAAATCTGGGCATTAAATAACCGCAGAACTAGGTTCTGCATTAAATAATCTACGCGTTAAGACGACGTCATAAGAGCTTTAGGCAGGAAAATCCCACCCAGTAAATAATAGTTGGAGTAAAAATCGTGGCTAATAAACTTGGGCTTTTTAGAAAATGAAACGTTAATCACTCAAAGGTGGCAATCAGCTAGCCATCATAGTAAATTT
>CBVK0102538571.1:0-10063 GCA_900067695.1 Picea abies | reverse complement strand
TAGCAAGTGTGCATTAGGACAGCAACAGGGTGCAAACACTCTTCGAACCTAGGTGTCGTTTTTTGCCTTCTCTTTACTCCACTTAGGTCAAGGATCAAAGACTGGGGTTAAAACCCTAAAGTGCAAGTTTTTAGACCTTAGGCTTTATACCCTAGTAAAGGATGCTTCACAAACTTGGACAATAGAGACTTTGTGAAGGAGAGAAACACTTATGTCTCCTTCTTAAGTTTTCAAAAAGACAAGAAACTTGGAACAAGACAGCAATTTAACACCTTTAACAATAGCAAGAATAACAAATTGCAGAAAATTACTTACTTCTTCCAAATAGCAAGACCATCAAAACCCTAATTGCAGAAAATTGTCATCTGAAAGAGCAAACCATCCACAAAGAACCTCCTCCAAGACTAGCGCATGAGAGGAAAAATCCAAAGAAAGAAGAATAGTGGATTTTTTTAGTGTGTTACCCCACAAGTGTGAGAAAGGTTTTGATGAATGAATGATCCTAGCGCTAGCCTCTTTATATGAGGTAAACCCCAGCACTTTTGTCCACATAATCAAGTGAAATAACAATAATCCATATTATAAGTGGCATTGACCCCTCAAATAACCTCTACAAATGATAAAACATGAAAATAACCCACCATAATGCCACTCATGTGGTGACATCAAACCTTCCAAGGCCACATGGCATCATCTCAAGGGATAATGATGGCAATGGTGCATCTCCTCATCCATGGTCATGCCAAGTCATCAATGGTACCCCAAATGATCATCAAACCCTATCACCATCAAACATAACTTCTTAAGCCAATGATCGATTATCCAACTTCAACCAATGATCCTCATCCACATGCCCGTAAATTAAGCACAACACTTTGCATGAAAAAGCACAACACTTTGCATGAAAAGAGGACTAACTTACCTCATGGTGATGTTGGCTTACCATCTCCCATACACTGAGTTGTCTGGATGTGATGAGCTTGGTTGATATGTAGTTGTAACTTGTACGAGGCAATATGAGGGGGGTTGTTGGGCTGCTATCTGTGGACATGTTGATCATCATCATGGTCCAAATCATTGTCTCCATTGCAGGGTCACTGAAGAACTTGTCCAAGGCAGTATGGAATTTGGTTGATGCATAGTGATTGTTTTGCATCACTCACAAGAGTTTTGGAGCTCCCTGCTTTTAAGGTAGGATATTCCTTGCACACTCTCTACTGTCATTTGATTCTTTTGTTAGCATTGAGGGATTTAATTTTCTTTAATATTTTCTCTGCTTTTTCAATTTTTTATGCTAGCCATCTGGTAGAGTGGGTATTGGTTGACCCTGTGAGCCTGAAGCCTACTTCCCTGTCACTGTCTGGTTTCTTCCAAGCCCTTAATCTTCTCCCCATCTCCAATTTTTCTGTAGCACCATGGTTAAGAGAGGCCACACACTTCCCCTCCAATGAGGAAAAGGGTAAAGTTGTGCATTTTTCTAAGATATGCTCGTCCGTAAAAGATTAGGTTGGAGCAAATAAATAAAAAATATGCATATTACAGACATGGCAAGGAAGACATGATCGTATCAAGGGAGAATGCTTCATCAAACACTATCAAGCAAACTTTCGTAGGAGACCAAAATAAAGAGGACATTGTGCAGCTGCAATGAAGTGCACAGTGACGGAGGATTGTAACATAAAAGTGGACGTTATCAATGTAAAGTATGGCTACAAGGACAAGGAGAAAGACCCCAAACATATAACATGAAAAATCACATTGCAGCCAGAGGGCAATTTTTGCTATGGTATGCATACTATGTCATAGTCTACATGCTAGAATAAACAAAGCCATCAATTTTGCAGATAAGATAAGATAAGATAATTTTATTGATATCCAACAAAGGACCACAAAAGTAGGTCAATGGGACTAAAGGATACATCCAGTGTGAATACAATGTGGGAGTGCAGAAGAAGTTCCTATATAATGAGAGAAAGAAAGATACAGGAAAACTGAAAGTATAGTCTAGGCAAATATCCAACTAGTCTAAGCATTAAGTCTAGCTAAGACCAAAAATAATGTGTATATAAAAGGTTCATAGGTATGGTGATACAAAATGAAAGTGGGAATGTCAAAGATAGGAGTTGGACAACTCGATGTTAGTCAAAAAGGAGAGAGAGAAATATCTAAAGATGAAGCCAACAAGATCAAGGTCTCCTAGATATGATGATCGATGGTGAGGGGGGAGACGGGGGTCGCATTGGCTCGTTGTCAAAGTCTACGAGTACCATAGGGGGATCCAACTGGGCTGAGATGTAGCAACAAGGAAGCTCGATTCTCCTACCATCTAAGGTCGAACAAAAGAAACTTTGAATAGATCTCTAACTGCTTCATTGAGGCAAGGAGGCAATCTAACAAGCGAGAGTTGCCTTGCTCTAGATCCGTCTAGAGTTGAACACTCTGTCACTGTGACGATGTGTGATCAAATGTATGGTCCTGCACCTCTGAATCGGTCTTGAACATATCGGTCAATCTCCCAAGGCTGAGAGGAGACCCGAGATCTCACCACTCTACAATATGAAGTAATTTGGAACTAAGCCTACTTGGAACTCATCCTGTCGCATGTTGTTCTGATCTAATGGAAGGGAAAGAAAGTATGAGGTGATCCTCTTGCTTTGCCCGATGTGGGGGGGTGGGGATGGAAAAGCATGGATCTATGACTGAAAAATCTCACTGATGAAAAGTGTTAGGCACTCTTGATCCTGATATCGAAAGAAAGTAGGGAGGGATCCCCTTGATTCGTTGTAGAGGAAATAGTAACGTCCTCTAATCTCTTAGTATACATGGCACCAGAAAATGAGGTGCATCTTTGTCTCTAGCGGAATTGAGCCTACTTGGAACTCATCATGTTGCATGTTGTTATGATCTAATGGAAGGGCAAGAAAGTATGAGGTGATCCTCTTGCTTTGCCCGATGTGGGGGGTGGGCATGGAAAAGCAAGGATCTATGACTGAAAAATCTCACTGATGAAAAGTGTTAGGCACTCTTGATCCTGATATCGGAAGAAAGTAGGGAGGAATCCCCTTGATTCGTTGTAGAGGAAATAGTAATGTCATTTGATCTCTTAGTATACATGGCACCAGAGAATGAGGTGCATCTTTGTCTCTAGCTCTTGTAGGTGGCACATCTGGCGGACCCTATCAAAACATGGGATATGGTGATCAATCTCCGCTCGAAGTCGATGAGAACCGAGCCGAAGTTGTCCCAGACAGATCTTGAGTGAAAGCATCCAATGTTTCATTGTTTGTACATGTATGGGGGGTGGACAATGATACCATCCCGCAAAGACATCTTCAAACCCAAGATTGTTAGGGGTGAGATTCAGGTGACCTAAATATATAATATATATCTGTCATCTATGATTTCCTAATTCACTATCTTTCTAGGAGAAAAGTGATGGATCGACACCTCTGAGTACCCGAAGGGGGGAAGGCGCTCTGGGAGATGGTCATCGACTGAAGAAGTCAGGATGCCTATGAAAACCAACCTTATGCATATCCTATGGAGCAATCCGAGGCGAGGGCCTCTAAGGAGCAAAGTGCAAGAGAGGGGTATTGTTCTCTCCTAGTAGTTGAGTTCATGAAAGATCTAACTCTATGAAGGAAAGAAACTAAGCAAAAGATAATCTCAAGGCAAAATGGTTGGACATCAAACTCTACCTAAATAATGGACTGTGGAACTATATGTTTGCATCTAATGATGAGCCTGAGAAGCAAGGTCTGAACTCTCTCCAACCAAGACCAATCTGTCTATATCAAGCTCGATCCCCAAATCTCTGAGCCTTACAGTACTGTAGGTCTGATAATCGCCTCCATGAGGTAGAGTTTGGACAAGATGTCCTAAAAGGTCTGATAATCGCCTCCATGAGGTAGAGTTTGGACAAGATGTCCTAAAACTGGCCTTGGAAGCACTGTCTCTCGATGAGGGCTAAGGACCCATACCCTTTGTTGAGTCGAGGTTGGGGGCCTTGCCGCATACCAAAACAAGGCCACATGAACTGGACCCCTAGGTAAGTGTAAGTTGTGTTGATCTCAATCTCTTCCCCTTGTAAGTAGAACTGTAAGTCTGGGAGAAGGTGCTCTGATGCATTGAAGATCATGACCTTGGTTTTACCAAAGTTAACCGTCAACTATCAGAGGTCACAAAAACTGGATAGGGCATCAATCTGCCTCTAAGGAGTAGAGGCCAACAAGATCAAATCATCGACAAAAAGGAGTAGGGAGATCAACACCTAAGGAAGAAGACATCCATCTCCTTCTTGGATGTGGTCGTGGAGGAAAGACTCTAGCTCATCAATATAGATCTCAAAAAGAGTTAGCGAGAGGGGGAATCCCTACTTTACCCGAATGGTACTCTGAATGAAGTTGAAGAGGTTGTGAACCATCATGAGGCATCCCAAAACTGACTCATACAATCTCATAATGGTTGTTAGGAGGATCTCAGATATGTTGATGTCGCAAAGTCTCTAGAATAAAACCTCTTGTGGCACTGTATCAAAAGCTTTCTTCTTGGATGTGGTCGTGGAGGAAAGACTCTAGCTCATCAATATAGATCTCAAAAAGAGTTAGCGAGAGGGGGAATCCCTACTTTACCCGAATGGTACTCTGAATGAAGTTGAAGAGGTTGTGAGCCATCATGAGGCATCCCAAAACTGACTCATACAATCTCATAATGGTTGTTAGGAGGATCTCAGATATGTCGATGTCGGGAAGTCTCTAGAATAAAACCTCTTGTGGCACTGTATCAAAAGCTTTCTAAAAGTCTACAAAACAACAATAAACTTTCAAAGAGTGATGACGAGCCTCCCTAATAATGGCTCGAAGTTTAAAGATGTGATTGGTCGTCTCANGGCCTCCCTAATAATGGCTCGAAGTTTAAAGATGTGATTGGTCGTCTGGTAATCAGAGCAGAAACCAGTTTGTCCTCTAACTCTGAGATGACAACTTTCCAAATCATCAAAAAGGCAATGATGCAAAATTGTATCATAAAGTTTGGATTGGGTGAATGGTGTACCTTGTCCATGATTGGGGGAAACCTAAAAATGCCACATGGTTAAATAAATCAGCAATATGTGAATCAAGGGATCAGATGCCATGCATAAGGAATTAAGCCTGGAGGCCTTGTTCATCTGCTGCTTTGTTGGTGCTCATAGCTCTAGCTACTCTCCTGATATCTCTCTCAAAGAAAAGGTGGCATGAAGGAGGGGGGAGTCAATGTGAGTGGGAAGTTGCCCAGGAATGTCCTAAAGGGAAGTTGTGTGAGAGAACATGGCCTGGGGGTCCTCTGGGAAAAGAACATTCGGTTTTTGCAACAAAGGAGTTTATGGTAGGTTTTATGGAGGCAGGGGGAAGATGAGGGGTCATATGTGAAGGTGAAACAGAGTTGTTTGTGGAGGGTTTTGCATTCTTCGTAGAACCAACGATTCATGGGGCAGGATCCAGGGATGGGCTTATGAGCATGCTGACGAGTAGAGTGAGCATAGGAGTCAAGGGCCACCCCCTCAAGAACTGTGGAGGGTATTTCATATTTGGTTGTGGTAGTGTCCAATGACCTGAAGTGGGAAATGGGGGGAGCAACTCCTTAAGGTGGGTGGTGTAGGAGTCGGTATAATCTCTATTGAAAAGGAAAGTGGTGTGTGGGGGTGGGGAGGGAACTGGGCGATGGGGGGAGGGGAAGGTGATGTAGAAAGGGAGAAGGTGAGCAGAGCATGGAGAGCAGAGAAAATATATAGGGAGTATTAGAAAATCAAAAAATACAGCTTTTGTTTTATAAGTGTTGGGCAGCAGAGGATTAGCCTAAACAAAAGAGTCCAGACATAGAAATGAAGAACTTGTGAAAAAAGGCTGAATTTTGTAATCTAGAGAAATTAAAAAGCTCAAATGGAAACTATACTAAAATGTCCAAAGTAGCCATAGTCACTTTGTCTACCTATTGATGTAAATCAATCAAATTATATTATTAGAACTTCTGAACTATTATGTATCAGAAAGACCAAAAACCAAGTCTATCAGGGGAATGGCATTGGCAGATCTGGAGTAGCAGCAGCTAAGATCTGGAGTAGCAATGTTGATCTGGAATAACAGTGTAGCAGAATCACAGATCTGGAGTAGCAGTGTATTAGCAGCGCAGGCCTGGAGTAGCAGCCCATCAGATTGAGAACAGGTCAGCCCTTGGGTTATTATTATTTTCCTAGCAATAACCTTGCATTTCATAAAACAGCCAAGTATACTTATTTTTCTGGAAAAATAATCCAACAACTACCTGCAAAAGAAGGACATTCCACCCTACCATCAGCTCCCTGTTGCACCAATTCTCTCTGCAACAAAGGCCACCCTGAGTTGACACTATGAATCCACAAGGGAAAACTTTTCTTATGGCTAGCTCTAATTCTCTTCTAACATCCCAGCTCCCAGATTCACAGTCAATATTTACTCCTACAACAGTCCCAATCAACAGCCCTCTTTCCCCATCAGCTTGCACAACCGAATGAATGGGATCCCCTTCTCTACTCAGCAGTCAATCAGGCTATCCCACTTCCCTCCAAGACTCCAACACGAGCTGGCCAAGAAATCTCACTATTGGGATTCCAAGGATTATCAACTATAGTGAAATTCCTCCATGACAACAATTATCATTTCATACAATCACAATTCCTTCATAATCCGTGGTTGTAGCTTGGCATAATTCAATCACAGTAAGCTCATAGCAGTTCACTCAAAGATAAGTTTCCCGGTTTCCCCCAACCGAATAATAGTTTGCATGGTAATTTGAATTCCTGATAATTTGGACTCTCCGTTAATTCGAATGGCACCCCAAAACATTTGAACTCTTTCCCCCAAAAACCCCCAATTCGCTTGCATGGCAAAAAGGTATAGCATATGTTTGCATGGCATGAAGGGGCTATGTATCCTTATGGAGACCCATGTACCTCCTTCAAGCACTAACCCCCAAGGCTTAATAAAACAGAGATTAATTAATAATCAAGGGAAATAATTAAAGTTGCAAGGACTTTGGGTTAAGTCACTAACTAAGGTCCTTCCTCTTATAGCCTACTTAAGCCCCCTTGTCTTTCTCCTCTTGAAAAGTCATAGCTCCCATTCTTTTGTTCTTCTGTTCTGCAGCCGGTGATGTATTTTTTTATTCTCATTCAATGTACAATCTTGCATATTACATCATTCAGTTTTTAGCCATTCATCATATACATACACAACACTGATCTGAGAATCAAAACTAGGGTATTACATCTGGGATTAGTGCAGCACAGATCGAGAAGAACATTTGGAGCACCTACAACCAACAATGTTTTGAAAGCACAGATACACCAATAATTAGGGATAATAACCACAGACAGCACTCCAATGATTACCTAGGGCTGCAGGGACTTGTCCTCTGATGGAAAGCAAACCTAGTGACCAACGAAGTGCAGACCACCCAAAGGTGCACACTGCAAACACAGCGGTGAAGTAAAGGCCCAGTGACTAATGCACAAATCCACCAATAACCACCGACAGTCCTCTCATGATTGCCTAAGACTGAAGGGATTTGTCATTGATGAAGAGTAGGCCTGCTGACTGATAAATTGCACATCACCCAAAGGCGCAGAACCAGTGGCAAAGTATAGAACGAGTGACTAAGAAAATGGATAAACAAGCTGAGCCCCAGCCCCACCCCGAACCAAGAGTCCACCCAGGGATTCGACACCCTATGTGCAACATCAGAGATTATCATAGTGGATTTTACAACTACAAGTTGTTGGAGCTGAATTCTTCGATATTGTACATGAGTTGCAGGCACAGATTGCAGAGAAAAAGGCACCAACCACTGATTTGAAATCACAGAATTCTACTCAGAATTCAAAAATATCTGCACAGAATTTGGAAATTTCAGAACTAAAACAATCATTTTTGAACCTAGAATAGAAACATTCAGAGCCAGAACGGAAACACTTGATGCTTGCGCAAAAAACTCCAGAAGGTGAACAGCCCCTCCCACTCCTTTCCAAAGAAACTCAACGGTTGTGGACTGAATTTACAGACCTGAAAAACAGACAAGCTGATATTTTGAACCAGAAAGAAAACCTCAAACACGAAACAGCAGCACAACAATCCATACAAAAACAGATTGAGGAACAAAACTCCTGGCTTTTGGTAGTCAAGGGATAGAAAGCTCCTCCAGTTTTGGAATTGGCAGTGCAGATAAAGTTTGAGGAAGAAACGCTTAGGCATACCAAGGAATTGAACCTCAGAATCAGGGCCTCATCCACCAACTCTAAGATCTGAGATTCAATTCCTTGGGCCGACAACCACCATTTAGGCCATTTGACCAAGCTGAAGCAGTCTGGGACAGTGGAATACTTTATCGCAGCATTTGAGCACTTGGCTTTCAGAACAGAGGGCATGTCAGATGCTTTATTCAGGGAATGCTTTATCAGTGGCCTAAAAGATGAAATATGTGCCCATGTTCTCATGGCACGCCCCCAAACTTGGTTGGAAGCTACTCAATGAGCCAAGGAAGCACAACAGATTGTCTCCTCCCAGATCCACAAACCATCCTTTTCTCCTCACCCTAAACCCACCAATTCAGCCCCTCCTGCCACTCCCGGCAAGATCCAAAAATTAACCAGGGCCAAAATGGCTGAACGCCAACTCAAGGGTCTTTGATATAATTGTGATGACAAATATTTTGCAGGGCACAGATGTAAGGAACAGAAGCTTTTTATGGCCATGATTGAGGATGTTTCTGAAGAAGAGGTCGTCGTTTCACCTATGGATGAGCTACCACCGCCATCTGATCTGACCCCACCCTTTGATCCACCAGAAGATGAACCGGTGATTTCACTTAATGCCCTCACTGGTCTGCTCCCCAAACCCTCAAATTAATGGGTTACATTAAAAATAGGAAAGTCATCATCCTTGTGGATAGTGGTAGCACCAATAATTTTATTCATCGCCGCATTGCCCAGGAAGTCAATTGTTACATCCGTGCCGTCAATAATTTTCAAATCATGATTGCCAACGGAGGTTCCATGAAATGTGGGAGATGTTGTGAAAATGTATGATTAAATTGGTTAGTATCACCTGAAATACCATATGTTTGCTATAGACATGGGTGGTTGTGACATTATTTCTTGGTGTCGAATGGTTACGCACTGTTGACCCCATTCTCATGGATTTTAAGGACTTAACCATGTAATTCCAACACGAGGGACAACAGTATAAGTTCCAAGGCATCACAACAAGCTCCCCTGAGATTATCAGTTCCCATTGCATGGAAAAGCTCCTCAAAAAGGGCCATTCTGACATTATTTCCCAACTCCACTCCATTCATGTTGTTGAGACACCCTCGATGCATCCCGACCTCCAATCTATCCTCTCTCACCAACAAATTGTTTTTACCACTCCCAAAGAACTTCCCCCTTCCCGTGAAGTCCATGATCATTCCATTCCTCTCATAGCGAGCAGTCTTCCTCCCAATGTTCGCCCTTATCGTCATCCCTTTGCCCAAAAGAATGAAATTGAGAAAATTGTTCATGAATTGCTAGAAGCAGGTGTTAACCGTCCTAATACCAACCCCTATTTTTCCCCTATGGTCATGGTACTCAAGAAACAAGGTACGTGGCGCATGTGTCATGATTTTCGCGCCCTCAACAAACTCACAATCAAAAACAAATTCCCCATTCCTGTCATCGATGACCTCTTGGATGAGTTGAGTGGTGCTCAGTACTTCACCAAACTTGATCTACGTTCTGGCTACCACCAGATCCATATGAAAGAAGACATTCCCAAGACTGCATTTCGAACTCATGAGGGTCACTAAGAGTTCTTGGCAATGCACTTTGGCCTGTGTAATGCTCCCTCCACTTTCCAAAGTCTTATGAATCATGTCTTCCGTCCTTTTATCTGTCATTCACTCTTAGTTTTCTTTGATGATATTCTCATCTATAGTAAAACTTGGACATCCCATCTCTTCCATGTGGATCAAGTTCTCCATCTACTCTCTAAGCACCAACTTTTCCTCAAACAAT
>CBVK0102538544.1:0-27355 GCA_900067695.1 Picea abies | reverse complement strand
TAGACTTAGGTTTTAAATTTGTTTTTTAATTTTTGTGTTTTATGTTTTAATTTGATATGTTTTGTATTTTTTTGTTTTATTACAAATTTGTTTATTATATATGTGGTCACGTGTTTTGCTTTATGTATTAAGTTTTGTTTTTTTATGTTTTTTTTTATGTTTTTTTATTGTTTTTTATTGTTTTTTATATTTTTATTTAACCCAAAACTAACTTAATTGCTAACTTAGGTTTTAACATAATTATCAATTAATTAATTATTAATTAATTAATCAATAACTAGTTATTTATTAGCTAGTTTAACCTCTCTTAACTATACTAACCTTATTTATTTAATCTAACTAATTGGGATTATTAATTTAATGTTTTTATCCTAAGTCCATTTATTCAGGGATAGAAGGCGGGTGAGGCGTATTCAATGGGTTGAAAAGATAAGGGAGTGAAAGTGCAGCGGAGGATGAAAGATGCAATAGGATGATGGAGGGTCGAGTGAAAAGAATGGATGGAGGGAACGAGGGCAACTGAGCCATACATCGTCATCACGAGAGAAACGCCAAATCAACAGTCGAAGAATCGAATCGCCTATAATTATAGGACCCCAACAGTTGTAATGTTCCTTTTATTTTCAAATATTGCTCATCTGAATTTGTTGCTTCCATGATTTGATCTTTCATATCAGTACTGTACAAGCTAAAATCTTTGATCAAAGTTAGCGAATAAGAATTGATGAGCGTTAAGAGGATTTCAAGGCTTCCATTACTGCATGTTTTGTGCTCTCTACAGACATACTTGTTGATGAGAGAATCTTAGGGATACCATTACTGTGTGTACTTCCTGTCCAAGGACCAATGGGATAAGAAGTTTTCCAAACTAGAGACTGACCATATTATCCTATTTGTCCGTCAATGGAGAGTTGTCAATGATAGAGATTGAAATTTTCTAGCCCATTGTGTTTCTATCAGTAGTTCGAATACTAGTGTTCTTGGTTGTTGTGTGAGAAATATTAAATGGTTGTGAATAATCAAGATCAGTTAATATTTCATATTCACTATCTAGATGAATCCCACTGCAACAATCCCAACCATAAATAGAATCCTTGTGGTTTCGTGTAGGCACTCTAACAAGTCGAAGAGTTGCTCCAAATCTCATAAATCTTGTTTTATTTATAGAGTTGGAAGTGTATTTGCATTGCCATTGGGACAAAACCATCTTGTTAATTTCCTTACATTGATAGTGAACAATTAACACATGCAATTAATCAACTACGCACACTTTACTCTTTCATTCATTGCTATGGGGAAAATATTCAGCTTATTCTGGTACATAACTTTTGGAAAGAAGACCAAGAAGTTGGTGGTTCTTTAGAGAATGAGAAACAACATTTTAGAGCTTGAAGATCATAGAGACTGACATATTCAAAAGCATCGACTACACATTCACAAGAATCAAGATAACCTGCAAATGGTTCTTTTGTAAGTTTGCTTGTGCTTTCTGAAACTAAGATTGGATTAAGTCATTGTAAACAGGTGCATTTTTTGTTGAAGCTAACACCCTCCATTTGTTGCTTGCATTTTTTAGTTTGATTGTAAAGTGTAAAGTCAGGGTGGAGTTGTAAGAAACCTTGTGAGTTATATCTTTAATATGGTTTGAGTTGAGGAACTGTTAGAGTTGTCAAACACTCTAGTCCTTTATTCTGTGGAAAATATAGTCACCATTGACAAAACAACTGTGTAGTCTATTGTGACCTGCTTGCAAGTTTCACAAGCCAAGGCAGAACTGTTTCAAACTAAGACTTGACTTCTTCATGATGCACTTGAGAGAAAGAATATGTGACATCATTATGAACTAGTCCCTGTTCAGAACCCTCTTTTCAAAGATGAAGAAGATGATGAGGCTAATTCATACCAATAACCAACAAAAGAGAAACCTAGTGAGACAGCTCCAGAAGCTCATCTTCCTCTTTCCAAGCCAATCATTAGACCTTGAGAGGAAATCGGAAATAACAAGCACATAACCGGTATCAGATATGAAAATGATGTCGCGTTTCATAATCTTGATTACACCAAACCAATCCAATTTCAAAGCGTTGGATTGCTTCAACAAAGTTCACATTCACCTACTTGAGTTCAAGAGTATATTTCGATATGCCAACATTGTTAGCGAGTTGTCCACATGGAAGATCAATGTTTCGATCTTCATCCTTTCGAGCATTGTGGATAACACAATCATCCTTTAGATAGGTGTTTTAAATGCAAGACAACAACGAGAGTAAAGAACCACCATGGGTGGATTCCTTCTTAGCAATGGTCATCAACAATGAAGAAGATATGTCAGTCATACAGACGAATCCAATCTCAAATATTGACAGATCTTGTAGTGGACATATTTTTGTCTTCTCACCTTGTCCCTTACAGGAGGGAACAACATCAATGATTGACAGTCAAGCTTCTAGTTTCGAAGTCCTATCAGTAGAGCAATAACAAGCGAGAGTGATTGGTTTGTGGTTTTCCTTTAAACCACCACTTAGTAGAATACTTTCAACTTCTTCTAGAAAACGGTTTGTGGTTTTCCTTAAACCACCACTTAGTAGAAGACTTTCAACTTTTGCTAGACAATAATTTGTGGTCATCTTTAAACCAATATTCGAGAACACTTTCCATTAGCAGAAGACACCAAATTCAACTTCTAGCTAACTTAGGAAATGTTCCGGGAACAATTGAGCCAAGAGCAAGGTTTGAAAGTTTGATGTCATCCTTAAACCACTAGATTGGTTTGTGGTCTTCCTTAAACCACCATCACCATTTAGTATAAGACATCAACTTCTACTAGCCATTTTGTTTGTAGTCATCCGAAACTACCAGATTCAGAGAGAACATTCAACCATCATCAACTGTACACTTCCAGATTTCAACTACCCACCTTTAGATTTCAACTCTCACCTTGGACTCACATACACCCTTTCAGATTAAGGGGGGGGGATTGTTGGAAAACTAATCCATGTGGAGAAAGAATATGAAACATAAAGTAAGTGTAATGGTCATTGGATTCCAAGAGACCGTTGGGAGATGAACCAAAGGGTCATAATCATTGTATATATATCTATATCATATCTTTAATAAAATACACACTACACACTTTATCCATTTTTTTGTGTCTAACAATACCAATTGATCTAAATTGTGGCAGTTGGAATGGATTGATAGGTTTATTGGATTATTCTATTTCTTTTTATGGATTTCTATTAAGAGTAAGGAGTGGTGTGATGTAGGGAGTCACGTGGATCTGTGGGCAGTTGGAATTATGTTTGTAAACTTGATTTCAATGCCTGGATAATGGTAGGTTGGATGACGTATTTCTTGAATCCAATCACGATGGTGACCATCACCTAATAATTCATGTGTTGCAACAAATATAAGATTTATATTACAACCTATAACACCTTATTTTCCATGAAAACTTTCAAAATATTTTTTGTGTGCATTGACAACGTATAGAATTTATCAATGATACATTCACACCATTTGTATTTCATTAACCACATTAATTGAATTCGTGTTGAAGCATTGTAGTTTGATCATCCATGCAATCTAATGATCAGTGCCAAAAACATAGATTGATTGTGATGATTCTCTTAATTATCAACTTAGATAACTTTCCGCTGAGTTAGGAAAATTACACAATGATTCCACAACATTTTGCCTAATTAATTATGATACTTTTTGGCGATAAGCATGCGTTTAAATGAATGGGCAATATTATGAATGATTGGTGTGATGAAAATGATTTGAGTCTCCCATATTCATACATTCATGCTTAAAGAGAGGTGGCAATATGCTTTGATATGGAAAATGTAATAAATGCATAAACATCAACATCCATTAAGTTTCATTGTACGTTGCCTTACACATCGAAGACCATTAATGATCCAAATTATTTTTGAGAATGAAATGAAAGAAGAGATATTACAATGAAATACACATAAATATTTCCAGAAACAGAGAAATACAATAATACATTATTTCTATTAATGAAAGAAATGTACAGAGACTGTAAAAATACAGAGTGAAAGACTCACTAGAATGGTGGAAGCTTATCTCTGAGAAGAGATGTGACAACTACTCGCATTCGCAAGAAGACAATTTTTTACAATGAGGCTCCAAATACCTTTTTAACATAAAGAAAATACAAAACCCTAACCCCGGAAGATGAAAATCCAAAAGGTTTGCGAGTCCTGATGGGGGTAGTTGATACGTCAACTTCCTGAGGGCGTAACTTTTGCATACTATTTCCATTTGGGGCGCTCGATAAACCATTGGAAAGTTCTAGCTGAGAAGAATTAATTTTGAATGGACCTGACAAGTGTCATTGGTAGACACCTGAGCCCCAAATCCCCAAAAAATGTCATTTAGGGCCTCAAAACGGACCCAAAAGTTTGGGACCCGAAAAACTACCGAAAAACTGCCAAGGTGGAAAATTGTTTTTCGAGCCAATGGAATAGGTGGGTGGCCACCGATATCCACCTGGATCAATCCTTCCTCCTTATTAAGAAATGGTCTCCATTACATTGATTTCTCGGGGGAGAGGGGGAAGCATTTGCTGAATTTGAATCTTGGTGAGCTGCTTGCCTTGCTTGAGAAGTTGTGTTGCTTAGCTTGTTGAAGGATGTCACGAACCTATGGCTGGAAGGGTTGGACCTTTTTAACTAGTCTGGTTACATGAGATGACTGTGTACAAAAATAATTGTTGAGATTTGCTGCAATCTTATCAATTTTCTTCTGTTGGATAGAAGGTGCTTGTACTGAAGTTGTAGTGGTTGCAGTGTCCTTCTGTGCACCTTTTGAATAGATCATGAAGAAGCTGAATTTTGTAGTATGAGATACTACCTTGCAACACTGTTTAGGTGGGACAATAGTTGCAACTACTTTTGGTATTTTGTAGAAATGACCCCCCAAAGTAACAATGACACTACGGGGTCGAGACTCATAAACAACATGGCGGTTCCACATATATGGCTAGCCCAATAGAACATCACATACATCCAGTGGAGAAAAATCACATAATACCTCATCCTTGAAGGGATATATGTCGTATGACAATCGACGCTGTTGGTTGACATGAAGATCGCATCCCTAACGAAGCCACTTGATGTTGTATGGCTGTGGGTGTGGTGTTGTCGACAATCCCAACTATTTGATGACCTCTGCTGAGATGAGGTTCTTCTGTCTTCTGCTATCAACTATAAAATGCAGCGGGGTCCCCTTCACCCACATCTGTGAATGAAAAAGGCACTCCCCATCTTCAAGATCTGTCAATTCTTTTGGTTGAATTATTGCGATCGTGATAGTAGCAATGGGGTCTTCATCGATGATCTGTCTTCTCCCATTATTTTTAGAATCAGATTTTGAATCAGGGTTCAACTCATTTTCTTTGATCTCGGCCACCAATGATTGTTTTGAGCGACATTCATCAGTGTTGTGCCATGGGATTTTTTGGAAATCGCACCACTTTATGGTGTCCTTCTTCGTCTTTCCATTACCCTTCTTTTCCTATGGCTTGGACTGGTTTTATGAAGGTTGATTGTTAGGGCCATCTTTACCATACTTTGGTTGTTGCTGATTTGCAAACCTGAACTCCCATTTGTTCTAGTGCCTAAATTTCTGTTCGATTTTGATAGCATATCGATAGGCAACTCTCAGTGACGAGATGTCCAGGAAATCCATTTCGGTTTGGATGTGCCTATGCAGAGCCCTGCGGTATTTCAGAACTAGATGCCGCTCAGAGTCTTTGATACCCATCTTGGTGCGCAAGGTATGGAAATTATTTGTGAACTTCAACATTGTTTGGCCCCTCTCTTTCCACAGTGTGGTCCATCTCATGTATTGGTCATCATAATTACCAACAAGGTAATATTGTTCCTTGACCGCATCCACAAAAAAATCCCAAGTGGTATCGACCCCATATATTCTAGACTCCTCTGTGGAATTTTTCTCCCAGTAAGTTTCCCATCAATGTTTGACATGGGGGAGAGCCTTAAGGAGTGCGAAGGTGATCTTTTCCCTGTTGGAAAAATTGTGAACAAAGAAATACCCTTATAGCAGATTTAACCATTTTTCTAGGGCATCCACATCTATCTGACCTTCAAATATGAGAATGTCAAAATTAACTTGTACCTTGAAAGGTGAGGTGCCTCCAAAGTGGCCTCTTGATGAAGACGTTCCTGCTGCTATCGATAGACATTGAAGGACATGGGAAAAATTCTCCATCATTTCGTCCCTTTGTCGCAAGCTCTCAAGCAACAAATTGATAGAATCTTATGCTCCGTCATTTTTCTTTTCTTTTTCCATGGAGGGTTTCTTGGGCGTGCGAGAGCAATTGTCCTCAAAAGAGACAAGCTCGAGACCCAACTTGCTATACTCGGACCTCGTTGGGGACATGTATTGATGATTGCAGCTATGTGAGACATTCTCCAGCTTACAAACCTATGAGATGTGGATCATTGAAACCATGTGAGATATTCTCCAGCTTAAAAACCTGAGAGAAAGCCCCTGAAGAGGGTGTGTGGTTCCTATCTGAGACAGAGCTGGAACGTAGAGATGACCTCCTCCATTCAGAGAGTTGAGAAGAACTCCAGATGATTATCTTGTGGGAAAGGTGATTTGTTGAGTTAGACGTGCCTGTGGCTGAGCACAAGGTGAACGTGTGAAATCCCAAAGTACTAGGTGCATCGTCATGAGAACATAAATGAAGATGATGCATTAGCCTCCTCTAAGCAGAAGAGTTGATGAGAAACTCCAGGTGACTCTTCTGTATAATGCATTGGAAAATAAGATCTATTGAGTGGACGTATTTGTGGACGAGCACAGGTGAATGTGTGAAGAAGTGGTTCCTCTGTGTAATGCAGTGAGACAAAGATATGGACATCCCTATGGATGTGCCCCTAGTGGATGAGAACTAGTGGTTGTATCAGATCTCTTTCTATATTGTTTAAGAGTCAGACCTACCTGTAACCCTAATTGTAATGTAAAGGGTACAGGTCAGCCCCACCTTAATGTGACCAGAAATTAATGTAAAAGATAATTAATCTGGTTAATGTTAATTAGATTATAAGCTAGTGAGGTCAGCCCTATTGTGCCAATAGACACTTTTGTTGACAGGTTCAAGTTAGTATAAGTAAAGGTAAATTCCCCATTGAGGAATCATATCTTTCAAGTGAGTTTGGAAATTTTAGCAAGTACACCTTCTTGGGAAAAGTGTGCACCTCTCTTGGGAGCTAGTCTTCCAGTGTTTGAGAACCCTCTTGTGTGCTAGGTTTTATCTTGGTGGTGAAGGTATTTCTCTTGAATAATATAGAAAAGGATTTGGCTGGGTTTTCTTTCCTTGTTGAGAAGGTTTCCCAGGATACTTCTTGTGTTCTTGTGCATGGTGCTTCTTCTTGTGATCTTGGTTGCTACAATATTTATGGTTATGGTTAAATGCTAAAAATGGAATGATCTTTGTGCTTAACCTTGACTATTGAAAAATAAACATGGAATCAGAGCATAGGTCTTGAAAAAACCCATTGCACAAGCATCTACCAAGTCTCTTCTCACTTTTGCAGAACCATACAACCCTCCTAGGGTTTCCAAAAAAATCCATACGACCCTCCTTTCTTTGGTGATCCAGCCCTTAATACTTGAACGTTGGGACTATTTTTGGCATAGAAGAGTATGACTTCTTCCAGCGCATCTCCAAAAGCTCTCAAAGTGAAATTCTGAGAAATTTTGATTTTTGGCCCTAGGGTTTCTAGGGTGCCGAAATTTCCTGTAGAATATTAATCTTAGATTTCTGAAGAAACGTTTTTCTTGAATAAAAAAGAATCTCTGTGACACTATCAAGTTGATTGGTGGTAGTCATAAGTCCAATATAATCCAAGGTTACTAATTCAGCCTAATCATTAGGTTTTCAAAATCTAGTTGGCGAGAATTTGAAGAAACCAATCAAATGAAGAACATAGCCTTAGTAGAAGATAGTTTGATGGAGCAAGCAACTTCGACTCCTGAAAATCAAGGCTTTAGGTCACCCTTGAAGAAGATGACCTCTTGGATGTGGTAACTAAAACCCTACTAGACACAACTACATATGTAGAGAAGAAGATAAGAAAGGAAGAAGATGTCAAAGAAAGAAAATTAATCATCTACTTAGTAAGAGATCATCTCTTACCTCGTATTGCCAACCTTAAGACAACCTATGATATGTATGAAGCTTTGAAAGAAATGTTTGAAAGTGACAACACCCTTAGAGCTCTCACCTTGAAGAGCCAACTTCAAAGTACCAAGATGGCAAAGGGTGACACAATTTCCATCTTCTTTATGAAGTTATCAGAGATTAAAGAACAACTAGAGACCATCGGAGAAATCATGTCTGATAGAGAACTTGTCTTAACCATTCTCAATAACCTTCCAAAATCGTGGGAGCCCTTCCTTCAAAGTATCAATGGAAGAGAATCTCTACCAACTTTTGATCGTCTATGGACAGATTGTACTAAAGAAGAACTTAGACTTATAAATAGAGGAGTGGAAGATTCCTCAGAAGAAAATCATGCTCTTGCACTTCATACAAAGAAAGGAGGAAAATTCAAAAGAAATTTTAGGCAAACATTTAAAGGTGAAAAGTCTTCATCAAATCTAGGTATTCAAAGAAGAGATGTTTCAAAAATTCAGTGCTTCAGATGTGACAATTATGGACACTATGCAAGAAACTGTCCAACCAGGAAGAAGGGAAGACAATATGCTTACACCGCCGACATTGATCCAGACCCACCTCAAAAGAATGAAGAGAAGAGAGAGGAGAAGCACTTCCTCTAAAACTAGAGCATGGCTACAAACCAGATAAATCAATTGATTTCAAATTTTATAGTTGATTGCATTTTTGAATAAATCCCTAGTATGGGAGCCCTAAAATACTTGGACCATTATCCCTAGTATGGGAGTCCAAACCATATTTAATTGATTATTATGCGAGAACAAGAAGAGACATTGTCCCTAAAAGAAGAGATACCCATTCAACAAGCATAGAGAATCTCAGATGGAGATCGATAGTAAGATAATGCCTTCTCCCCCTTCAACAGCTCAGAGGGAGACATACATTATTCAAGTTGATCCAGTTGCTCCAGTTGATATGTTCAGAGATATTGTAGTAGGGCATAAAAGGCCTACCTAGACTCACTTTGCAAGAGGCAGAGAAACATACAATCCTCTCAAGGCACATCCCGAGAAAGTAAAAGAGATTTTCAAGCTATCCTTCAGTCATGAGCCACCTTATTGATGCTGAGCCTCATTGTCTTAGAGAAGAAACAGGAGAACATGTATGACAAGATGTCATAACAGAAGAATACCAATATATCTTAAAGAATGATGTATAAGATATCATTCAGGGACCAAAAGGGAAGTTTGTCGTAACTTCCAAGTGGATCTATAAGATCAAACATGCAGCTGATGGAAGTGTCTAGAAATACAAAACGAGATCTATAGCCAGAGGTTTCTCACAAACATAGGGAGTTGTCTATGATGAGACACTTGATCCAGTAAACCCGATACACTTCCATCTGTACTACCATCCATGAGTTGGAAACTATATCAGATAGATAAATTCTTGATGAGTTTGGAGTTCAGCAAGAGTGTTGCTGATCCAAACCTATATCATTACAATGTTGATGACGAGAGCCTGATTTTGGTGACTTATTCAGAAAGCCTTGTTGTTGGATACAAGTAATCCTTGAATTCTGAATTCAAGATGAAGAATCTGAGTATGATGCACTACTTCTTGGGACAATAAGTATGACAGAGGACCGATGAGATTTTCCTGAGTTAAGGAAAATATACAATGAAGATATTAAAGAAGTTCAAGTATGACAGAATGAAAAATCCACCGTGATAAATTTAAAAGGGGAAGATTGATGATGATTCAGACGAGACTGATCCACAACTGATTGGATCACTGATGTATTTGGTTAACATCGGACTTGATTCATGCCATCCAGTGAATGTGCTTAGTCATTTCACGAGTCAACCGAGACAGACTCACTAGACAACAACAAAACATGAGGCACAGTTGGATATGGCCTAAGATATGCCTCTAGAGTGAACTTGAGTTTGCAGGATATGCTGATTCAGATTGAGCAGAAAGTACAGTGGACTGGAAGAGCACATCCGGTTGATGTTCTACCATGAAGTTTGCCATGGTTTCCTGATGCAACAGGAAACAAAATCTTTGTGACCTTGAATACCACAGAAGCATAGTATGTACCATTGAGTGTGCAAAGCAGTATGACTTCACAAGCTTATGACAGATATACTTGATCATGAGATGGATCCTATGATGATAACCAAGAGTCGTGTATAAATCTCCTTGAGAACCCATTGTTTCCTGATGGATCGAAACATGATGAGATGAAATATTCTTATATCAAAGATATGATGCAGAGGAAAATCATACACATGCAGTACCTTCCTACACATGAGAATATTGCAGACATATTCACCAAACTAACTTGGTGAAAAATGCCTCCCTAGTTGAGAGGAAGTATTGATGACTCCAGCCAAGACAAAATTCAAAGTACATCTGTGTGAGACTTGGCATGATGAAGAATGCCTCCCTAGCTAAGAGGGAGTGTTGATGATTGCAGCTATGTGAGACATTCTCCAGCTTACAAACTTGTGAGATGTGGATCATTACAGCCATGTGAGATATTCTCCAGCTTACAAACCTAAGAGAAATCCCCTGAAGAGGGTGTGTGGTTCCTATCTGAGACAAAGCTGGAACGTAGAGATGACCTCCTCCATTTAGAGAGTTAAGAAGAACTCCAGATGATTATCCTGTGGGAAAGGTGATCTGTTGAGTTAGACATGCCCGGGGCTGAGCACAAGGTGAACATGTGAAATCCCAAAGTGTTGGGTGCATCGTCACGAGAACAAAAATGAAGATGATGCATTAGCCTCCTCTGAGCATAAGAGTTGACGAGAAAATCCAGATGAATCTCCTGTGTAATGCATTGGGAAATAAGATCTATTGAGTGGACATGCCTGTGGACGAGCACATGTGAACGTGTGAAGAAGTGGTTCATCTGTGTAATGCAGTGAGCTAGAGATATGGACATCCCTATGGATGTTCCCCTAGTGGATGAGCACTAGTGGGTGTATCATATCTCTTTCTATATTGTTCAAGAGTCAGACCTGCCTATAACCCTAATTGTAATGTAAATGGTATAGGTCGGCCCCACCTTAATGTGACTGGAAATTAATGTAAGACATAATTAATCTAGTTAATATTAATTATATTATAATCTAGTGAGGTCGGCCCTGTTGTGCCAATAGACACTTTTTTTTTGAGCCAATAGAACGTTTCCAGTATATTGTAGGCCAAGGATCAGAGATCTTTTGTCATGACATGGAAACCCAACCTCATTTTTGTATTTTTTGGCACAAATCTCGATGTACGCGGGCTGTAGTGGAGCAACCAGCGTATACACATCTTGCATAACAGATAGGGAGCATATATGTGGAAAAAAGTATATTTTTTAGCTCTAGATTAATCAAAAGGGATGACAAGTCTACATAGGGAAATGAAAAAAGGCCCTCTATGCAAGATAGCAATGATGAAGCAAATCTTGCTATAACAGATGCCCCCTAATGTGTGAGATCAGAGGAGTATCTACGATGGCTGAAATACATTATAAATAACCTAGAACTGGAGTGGTAGATAACCAACTAGACGAACTCAATTTCTCATTATATTATGTACTGACCTTGCATACATGGCTGCCAAGAATACAATGCATATCCATGTGGAAAATATACCAAACAAGTGTTCATGGCCATGAATAGGAAAATACAAATGTGGTTACATGCCAAAAGTTGTCATAGTCACGAACAAGGCCCAGTGAAACGAGTCTCAAAAATCATTCTGAAGATATCTGTATACCATGGAGTACAAACTGATCTCCCATGATCACTGAAGTCAAATAGGTGTCGGTCCAATGAAAAGGAAGCAATAGCTCAGGAAAGCTCCATCCACATAGTGATGTCTTCAAGTCTTCTACACAATCCACCAAGGTGCAAGTCTACATCATGTGAATAAAGGAGTTGAGGTCGAACACGATGAGACATCGTTTGATTATCGGTCATTGAGATATACCGTTAAAAAACACGAGACATCCTACCATTAATGAAAGTAGGTGTCAAGGCACCGAGTACATTTCTACAAGTGCGAATAAAGGAGTTGGTGTCGAACACTTGAGAAATCCATTGATCATGAGACATTGATGTATTCCCATCTGTCAATGGCGAGAGAGCCTGCCACTAATGACTGCAAGCCTCGAGGAACTAATAAAACTCTAGGTCCCATATCCATAATAAATGAGATGAAGTCGATGGAAAGAGACCTGCTGAAAGGAGATCCTTAAGGCATCTCTCATAAGTTAGCACGAGAAACAAAGCAGGAGCTTCATGATTTGGTGGAGATTAGACGAAGAACATGTTCACGAACCAACGACCCTGTGCGTCTTTCACGTGTGCCAAATGAAAGCAATACACGAAAAAGACCCTCTGAATAGTAGCCAATGATGAAAATTGCTGACAAAGGCAAGGAAACCACCAATAAGGCTAATGGCATCCAAGACACTGCACGAATCCCAAAGTGTGAATAGATGTCTTGCCGTCGAACACAAGGGAAACCACCCAGTCAATGACCAATGATGAAATGTCGACTGTTGGGTTTAAGGTGACCTACCGGAGATGAAAGTAAGGCTAGGGTGCATGATAAGACCATAGTATCATGTGATTCTAAGACAAACTGAGGGTATGGCCGACATGCAAAGTCAAGATTTCTGAGGAGTGGCCGACACAGGTTGATAGACTTCCTTTAAACAAGATCATGAGACATATGGTGGACTCTGGCAGCATAGACCCAATGATGTGACTATTAGATGCAAGAGGCATCCAACGTTCTCTATAAGGACTGGAAGAGTAACCAGTCGATAGAGAAAACTCTGTAGTGAGATCAGCTTCCTAAGGCCATTCTAAACCCATAATTATGATGACGCAAGGACTCAATAACTTTGTGCTCTGTTCAAAGGTGACACGACTGCTGTCAATTACAATATAGTACTCCCTTCCCGCCCATCTTTTTTGGTTTTTTCATAACAAATGAATGTTATGATACATAGGAGGGAACGAGTGTCGCAAGTAAGCAAAAACTAGTTCCAGCAGTGGAACGTACCTATGCTCAATGTAGGGGAATGCATGCAGGAGATGGACACTCAGGGTGATGTTCCCTCTAGGGTATAGGGTGTCAAATTGTGAAGGATATAAACAAGGCTCTCCTTGGTTGAGGATGAAAAAACTACTTAGGCAATGATTTATAATGCAAAGCGAGAACCAGCTAAAGGCTCAATATTGCAAGCGAGGACATGAGATGTAATCACAACTTAAAGCCAAAAAATGTCCCTTTTTATGTTTTTTAGTCTACTTGGTGTGAAAAAGGGGTAAACTTGTGCCAAATAGTTGTCTTTTCAAATCGAATTTACGAGTGTGAAAAAGACAAGTTCACTCAACAATCTTTTCTATTTTTGATAACGAGTCAGAAAAGAGCTTAACTAAGACTCGTGACCTTTCAAATCCAATTTTAACGAGTGTGAAAGGGACAAATCACTCGACGATATTTTCAGTTTTTAGACGAGTCGGAAAAGAGATTAACTAAGACTCGATTTTTTTTGTTCTAATCAACATGTAAAGGGGGAGGCCAAGGCTCTCATCTCGGCCTTTTGCTGAAAGTCGGTATCTTTCGGATAGTTGACAAAAGCTTGGGAAAACCCAAATCTCTCCAAGTCGAAGAGGAGAGAATGCTAACGGGGGATACAGTCTCCGTAATGGTTCGAATAATGTCTCTTAACGGAAAAGACATAGGTGGGGGTATGGGACGTCCCATCAGGTCGTTCCAATCGAAGGGGACCTCATCAGGACTTGGAGGGAGAGCCTTCGGGGAAAGAATAAAAATCTCTCGTTCAGAAGGGGTAGGATTTAGAATGTTGATGACATGACTGAAAGGTGCATCACTCTCTTTAGGGAGAGTCAGATTAACCAGAGATTGCACTGGAGTGGCCCCTTTTTCAATCATAGGTTGAAGAGGATGCATATTAACGGAGACAAGAGATGCATCACCCTCGACTAAGGGGGTGAGGTCAGGAAGGGGTTGTAGTGGTGGGTCCACTGAGACGATCAAAGGGGAAGTGATGTGAGGGGAGACCACGGATGCCTCAGAACCTGAAAACCTCTTGGGTGAGCCCCATGTTGCTGGTATCTCGGCAATAACCGGACACAAGCAAGTAAGGTGACTTCCTTCACAAGTCCTACAAAGGAATTTAGGTTTACATCTGAGATGTCTAGGCTTCTCGATGTGATTAGCAGGTGAAAGAGAGTCATCTTCGGTATGATGAATAGAGGTGGGAGACGTGACACGACTATGATTTGGGGTAAAAAGGATAGTGCCCCCAACATAATTGGCATAGGTTGGGAGCGAGCTGTCGATATTATTTGTATAAAATGTCGATCCATCTCCGACATGACTGGTAGAGGTTGGTGATGGAGCACCAGTATGATTGACAGTGACTGGGATGGAGATAGATCGCGGCATTTGATTCCAAGGTCCAGGGAAAGGTTGGTTCTGAAGCATTGTAGGCCAGAAAGGATCCCAGTGTACCCCCTGTCCCTGCTCAGAATAGTGGTGGCTCATGCCAAAATGGTCCGAAGAGGCTTGGGCGGGCATCATCACTGAGGTCTGCGAAGAGACTGAGGTAGGATAAGAATTATTTGAGTGAGGATATATGTTGCCCCCATGTGAAGGGGTCTCATAAAGAGGGTAGCTCGAACCGTAAAATTGGTTCTCCCCATATGAAATACCTGGGGATACTTGAGGACCTGTCATGGAAAAAGTGTTCAACGGAACTGACATGGTAGATGAAAGGGACATGGGTGGGGTGTAATAAGTGGAATAAGCACCCATCTGAGCACTAGCTCCTAAAGAGCATAGCTAGTATTGGATCCATAAGGGGTAAGGTTCCAACCTCCCATGGGGACACGACTCATATCAAACGAAGAAGTAGGCATCAGAGCCATGGTGCCCCCGGATCTAATGCTAGGATTCATATATGCGGGCCAGGGAGAGGATTGCATGTGGGAAGGCATATCAACAAAAAAATGACTAGAGACCCAAGATGTGGATTGAGCGTTGTAATTGTTCATACCATTGTAAAAAGTCGAAGGGTTCGTCCCCATGAAATGAGCAGGCATCATGGGGTGGGTAGTAGTGAATGAGGGAGAAAAAGAAACTCCACTATCCATGATGATGAAATCCAAAATAGACTCCTTAGGCCAAATAGTAGTCAAAGAACATACCAAAAATTCAAACGACCAATATGCATGCAAACAGGCTAAAGCGGCTGAGTGGCCTCCCTCGCTAAAAAAAGTATGCCTCGTCCAAGAGGGACCTGAGACTCCCTGCTAAATTTTGGAGGTAACAAAATCAATTATAAGGGCCCTCGTAGGCTTAACAACCAGTCGGTCAGATCCCCCCGGAGAGGTAATCCTCCATAAAGGTTGTGTGTTGTCCGACCCCTATCTGACTCAGGATACAAGCAGCCTGCAAGTAACCTATGAGATACCTAAGTCAAGCAACTAATCAACCACTGTATAACCGATGCACAGGCGAACAGTCATAAGTCTGGATCACCGTATGGGAAAGGTAGCAAATCTCGAAACCTTGAAAGCACCGTCTCTCACAGAGGTATGGGTACTAGCAAGATCCCCAAATACGAATGAATCCACAGAAATATCTTTGACGCTAGGTGAGTATCCAGGGGTTATCCCTTCAACTAACTTCGCACGACTTCTTGATTAACTCCGGTGTGAGCGGAGCCTCCTGATATTAGCAATTATACAATGGACTTCTCAACTCCATGTCTCAGACACATATCTTGATTTAATTTCCTTGGAGAAGTTTACTCACAAAATCCTATTCCAAGGCACTAAATCCTAGGCTAGTTTGTGCACCCTAAAAAATAAAATCGTGACTAATCAATTTTAATTTAAAGCGTAAATTTTATTGGCCATGATTACTCAAAAGGGTATGGAAGTGAAACTCATGATGTTATGACTCTGCAAGAAAATAAATATGAATATAAAGCAAAGTCTATATTTAACTTTTCAATGAATGATATGCTAATAAAAACAGTGCAATCTTCAATTTCAACTCTGCGATTTAGAAGTAAAATGCAATCTTTCACTAAATGCACTAAGCTAATGATAAAGGTTCAAAGACAAAAATGCCAACCAATGCAAAATGCCTATTTTTTTGTATTTTCAATATATTAAAAAGAAAATGCATGGATTGATAAGAAACCTGATATATAAATGCTACTGTGCATAAAAACAATAACTCAAGCAGAATACCAAGCAACCAAGCACACAACCCAGGGTACAAGGACAAATCAAAAATGAAAAACAATGAGAAAGATTACGCCCAAAAATTCAACTCCAAACAGGTTTCCTGTCATTGTTACCCATGATTTTGGTCATCATGATGATGTATTGATGATGGTGTACTCAGGTTTTTCATAAGAACTTTCTCCTGAGAAGAAGTTACTTTCATCTCTTCCAGAAAACCTATTTTTGAAGACTGTTCGCAGGCTGCTAGTATATTTTCCTGCGAGAATGCATGATTCTCGCAGGCTGCCTTAAGCCAGGGTGCGAGAAGTTTGCACTGTGTTGAACTGCTAGGGTGCAAACTCTTCCTAAAGCAAGGAAAAAGATGAGTTCTCGAAGCTTCTAGAAGGGAATCTTCTAGAAGGATGAGATGGCATTTGAATGGTTATCCTAGTACTGGATTACCTGATATTTTGGGATCATTCCTATCCAAGTAACTAATTCATTCTCTCCTATATATTGAGTGATTTCTCATGGAAAAAGTTAGAAGCAAGATTCATTGGAGAATTGGTGAAAGAATTGTGTGAAGGACTGAAGCTACAACAGCTAAGAACCTCCAACAAGTTTATCCAAAGGAGCTGATCTTCTTCATGCAAGTGAGCAAGTGTGTGTGTCGGAGCTAAGGGCCATCGAAAGGAAGTTTGCGACATCAAGGCTCAGGTTGTAATCTTTACTTTCCATTAATATGATACAATAATATGTCCCTTTCCCATAAAGCTATTTCCACTGTATTGTATAATTCCTTGATCATATACATAGATTGACTGTTGAATAGATTGTGCTTTCTTCACTTTGGTTGGTTTGTGTTGTCTTGGTCTTGGCTGCACAAGAGAACTGGAGCGAAGCGGGAGCAACAAAGATCATAGGAAGCGATTATAAGGTATGTAACTTGTTCTTGCCTCCTAGTTCATTCAATGGTTAAAATCTAGGGAAAGAGTTATATTCTGTTTTGCTTTGTTCTAGATCCAGGTGGATCTAGGGAGATCGGTTTGTGTCTGCACTTACGGATTTATCCAATAACAGTCATCCCAGATAATCTCAATAGGCACTACAAAGACCCAAGAAGGCTCAACAATATTCAAATCCCACCCAACAATCACTAAGCCAAGAAAACAAGCAAGGGAAAGTGGTATACACGACTGTTCAGGAGAACAAGGCGTATATACGCATCTTGCAGTGAGACAGCAAGCATGTATACGTGACTGTCAAGGAAAAAGGGGCGTATATGCTTTAAAACAAGGCCAGGCAAGGGCAAAAGGCTGAAAACTCAGACCCAGAGTGAATAAAATCTGTCAAGCAGTGATACGACAAGAAACACAAAGGAAAAAGAGCAATGTAAGAAGAAAAAGTACTTCAACCCTTAGAAGGAAAATCTCTCCCCAGTAGAGTCGCCAATTCTGTTATGAGGGAAAAACTCTCTATGGCCAAGGGTAAACCACAACAGACAGGTATGACTACATAAATCAACTCAATTCCAAAATATGCTATAAAAATTAATGTGTAAGATAATAAAGAGGCCTACCTCGATCCAACGTTCGATGATGTTCCACCATTGAGCACTTTGACCCAAAGCTTTATACCTGCAGTGAGTTCTCAACAAACAAGCAGAGCAAGTATATAGTGATAATATAAAGGAGTTAGCACATTAGATAGCATAATCCATTAATAAACATCACAAACATGCCCATGGATAATAATAATATATTTGCAAGATACCAATAGGATGGGAAAGGAGTATTTCTATTAATAATTGATCAGCTGAAGTGACAACATTACAGACTTCCGTGTTGGCACGGTTTGAAACCAAGAAACCAAGTTCCTTCCAACTGGGTCTCCACCACTTCAATCCTCCACCAAAGGCAAGCTCATAGGAAAGAGGCAATGAGGTCATCTCAACAATAGGGAAAGAGCTTGGGGGCTGAACATTGTGTTCAGACTTGAGGGACAAAGGGATGCAGACTCAATATGAAGTAATTTCTCCAGAGTAACTTTGCTCTCAAAGTTGAATGCTTTCTCCTTCTTTTCCATAGCTCGAAATTGTGCTTTTATAGCCTTCAGAATGCAACTAAAGGGCCGAGTCAAAACGTTTCCAATATATGGAAGGCCAAGGATCAAAGATCTTCTATCGTGACATGGAAACCCAACCTCAGTTTTGTATTTTCTGGCACAAATCCTGATGTATACAGGTTGTAGTGGAGTAGCCAGTGTATATGCATCTTGCATAACAGATAGGGAGTGTATATGTGGAAAAATGTATATATTTTTAGCTCTGGATTCATCAAAAGGGATGACAAGTCTGCATAGGGAAATGGAAAAAGGCCCTCTGTGCAAGATAGCAATGATGAGGCAAATCGTGCTATAGCAAGAAGGTGTTCGACAACATAGGTATTCCAACAGAGGACGAACACCTTCAATAACCACTCACACAACTAGATCAAAGATCAGCACACCGATGTTTTGACGTGGTAAAACCCCTACGGGGAAACATCCACGGCCCCAACCAATGCGACCACTTGGAGCAGTTTATTAATTCAAAAGAAAAAGATTACAAAGAGATTTTACAAGAGATTTTCTCACAATCGATCATCGACAAATGACCCTCCATGCTCTTTAAATAGAGATCATGGACCAATTGGGTGTTAAGCCATGGATCATTGGCCATTAATATTGAGGAGAATATGAATCGTCGAATCACTCAATGTTGGGAACATATCGTGACCGTCAGATTTCCTAACTACAAATGCATACTAATGCATACTAAAGAAACACACCAAGAAACACACTTTTACCTAACGACACATTAGACCAAGTAGATCTTAACTAACTCCTAAGTGTCTAAATATCCTAACAGAAGGCACATTGGCAGTTGTAGGAGAATCATTGTGTGGCCTTGCAGTCATGATCTCTTTGATCGATCCACTGCCTCCATCTCCCACACAAAAGAGCCATACCAACATTTGGAAAATCCCAAGCATTTAATGGCCATGTTTTTGTTGGTTTTCTTCATATAAGATATGAGAGATATTTGATGTATTATTACAATAATGAGTGTTCCATATATAGGGAACAATCCATGAAAGGATGTGTCCCTTGAATAATCAATAACTATTTATTATTATCATTTACTTATTATATAATATATATAATAATCATTAATAATTATATTATTAATTATTATCTTTAGAGAATGTCTTCCCGATGTTGTCCAAACATCAACACTCCCTCTTAACGAGGGAGACATTCTGCAACATGCCACTCTTGTCTTTGAAGTATACAAACTTCACCCTAGACTCATGACACTTGCCTGTCAGTCTTGGGAGACATCTATCTCCCACCTGAACTGAGGAGAAGCTCCTTCTGTGGCTTTCCCTCTGAGCCAAATAACTCTCTCTAATATTAGGCTCACTTTGGCTCTGCATGTAATAGCATATAGCATCTTGAGTCTTTATCATTCCTTGTCAAATCACCATGACTAGGACAAAGACCACACCATGATTTTTCACCACAAGTACACACCTATGAGTGAATGTCGGCCTGAAGCTAACTGACACATGGAAATCACTTCAAGCACCTCGAGTCCATATTATTCCTTGTCATGATCAAGGAAGGACTATGTCTGAGCCCATTTATCACAAGTGTACCTTTGTGATAAATGTATCCTATCTCCCTTGGTCTGCAACCCAATCTAGGAGAAGTTTTGCCCGATGCTAAAACATCAACACTCCCTCTTAGCTAGGGAGGTATCTTTCCATAGTATTACACAACTACTGTCCAGAGACACGTAGTCTCCGCCATTGGTACAAAACTACCATAGTAGTAAAAGATTTGTCACACATGGCACTCCCATGTGGACTTCTAGAGGCTACTCCTCTAGGAACACTTCTAGAGGCTATTGCCTCTAGGACGTTGGGCTATAAGCCCAAATGCACTTATCCCTTCTCGAATAAGAGTCCTCACATATAAACTCAACTCAATTCACAGAGGAGTATGATCTAGAAAAATTTTGTCACACATGACACTCCATGTGGACTTCTAGAGGCTACACCCTCTAGAAACACGAGGGTCAGCTCCCATAGTGTATGACATCAAGGGTCAACTCCCTTGACATGTCCTCATGTGCTCTCCAAATGGGATGTTGGGTTATAATCCCAACTGCACTTATTCCTTCTCGAATAAGTGTTCCACTTATCCCTTCTCGGATAAGTGTCATCATAGATCAACTCAACTCAATTCACAGAGGAGTACGATCTGGAGAAAGTTTGTCACACATGGCACTCCATGTGGACTTCTAGAGGCTACACCCTCTAGAAACACTAGGGTCAACTCCCATAGTGTATGACGTCAAGGGTCAACTCCCTTGACATGTCCTCATGTGTTCTCCACATGGGACATTAGGTTATAAGCCCAACCGCACTTATCACTTCTTGGATAAGTGCACCACTTATCCCTTCTTGGATAAGTGTCATCACAGATCAAATCAACTCGGTCACAAAGGAGTACGATATGGAGAATGTCTCAGGAAGCTGCAAACATCAACACTCCCTCTCAGCGAGGGAGGCATTCTCTGCCAAGCCAAGTCTGTCACAGAAGTACTTAAACTTCATCCTGGTTTGGTAAGAACATCAGCAACCTGCTCATCTGTAGGAAGGTACTGCACCAATACTTCCTTCCTCTGCACCATGTCTTGGACGAAATGGTACTTGATCTCAAGGTGGTTCGATTTTTCATGAAACACTGGACTATAAGAGATCTTCACACAACTTTAGTTACCATAATGAATAATGGTGAAATCCAACACATGTTCGAATAAATCTGCACAGAGCTTGTGAAGCCACACTGCTTCATGGACTGTCATACTTAATGCAATGTACTCTGCTTCTATTGTGATAAAATCCATAGAAGTTTGTTTTCTGCTACACCAGGAAACCATGGAAGATCCCAAAGTGAAGCAACACCTGAAGGTGTTCTTTCTGTCCACTACGCTCCATGCCCAATCAAAGTCAATATATTCCTGCCATATCATATCAATACTAGAAGTATATCTCAGACCATGTCGAATTGTGCCTCGCAAGTATCTCAACACATGTTTCACAACAATCTAGTGTGTCTATCTCAGCTGACTTATAAACTGGCTAAGTGCACTCACTGCATAGCAATTATTTGGTCTGGTGTTAACCAGATACATCAATTATCCAATCAGTTTGTACAGAGTCAGATCAATTTCGTCAAAATCGGAAGAAGACACACTTAGTTTCTTTAGATTCATCATTATTGGTATAGCCATGGGCTTGAAGTTTAGTATCTCAAATTTCTTCAATATCTCAACTGTGTACTTCCCTTGACTCGGGAAGATCTCATCAGTTCTCTGCCACATCGCTAGTCCCAAGAAGTAGTGAATCATACCAAGGTCCTTTATCTCAAACTCAGAGGCCAATGCATACTTGCATTCAATAATAAGGCTCTCTGTACCGGTGAGGAATAAATCATCAATGTAGAGAACCAGAATCAAGGCCTCAACATTAACAGTCTTGTAGTACAAGTTGGGATCATCAACACTTTTGTTGAAGCCCAAACTCATCAGGTGTCCATTAATCCTCTCATACCAAGCTCGAGGTGCCTGCTTGAGTCCATATAGGGCCTTCTTCAACCTACACACATGAGACTCCTTCTCATGTATGACAAAACCATCTGGCTGCTCGATGCATATTTCTTCCTCAATCTCTCCATTGAGAAAGGTTGTCTTCACATCCATCTGATGTAGTTTCCAACCCATGGATGCTACGAGGGAAATAATCATCCGGATAGAAGTGTATCGAGCAACAAGAGAAAATATCTCCTCATAATCTATTCCCTCCACCTGAGAGAATCCTCTAGCAACAAATCTCGTTTTGTGCCTCTCGATGCTCCTGTCAACTGTGTGTTAGCTTCTTGTAGATCCATTTAGAAGTTATTGCAAACTTCCCCTCAGGTCTCGAAACAATATCCCACACATCATTCTTCATGATGGACTGATACTCCTCCATCATGATATCTCTCCATACTGGTTGACTAGATGCCTCCTCATAACAGGAAGGATTGGAATCAATGATGTGGCTCATAGCTGCAGTATAGCATGAATATCTCTGAGGTCTCTTTCTGTCTTGAAAGGTACCATGAGGATTTGCATGTCCTTCTGCCTCCTGCAGAGTCTGACGAGCCCATGCAAATATCTTCCGACCTACTACAATATCTCTGGAAACATTAACTAGAGCTACAGGATCAATCTCCATGTGAGACCCTCTAGATCTCTTAAAGGATACCACGTCCTCTGTCTCTGCTCCCTCTGCATGTAGTACCGCTCCCTCTGCATGTAGTACCGCCTCCCTCTCTGGAAATGCCTCTACATACACTGGAATTGTTTCCATGCTTGCTTTCTCAACATCATGTACTGGGACTGCTACAATCTCAAGTTTCAATTTACATATGGATGGGAACCCACTCCTTTTTTTTTTTTTTTATGCAAGAAAGAAATGTACATAGCTTCTCAAATTCATTTGAATCACAACACACATAAAATATTGCAATAGTACTGGCCCATACTTAAAATTTTCATTTCTTTCCATCAAATAGACATTTGAGTTTAATAGGTTAACCATGGCACCAAAATATGAACTTTAGCACCTTCCCATATCAGTGTGCATATTTCCTTCTTGGAAACTCTTGATTGTATAGGGTTCGAGAACTTCAACTTCTCCACCCATATCCCCAAAGAGTGCAAGTGCCTCCTCATTGACTCGGGAAGTTTATCACATAGAAAAAGAATTTCCCAGCCAAACAATCCACTCATTTTGGCACAAAGGTAGTCCCTCAGTCTTGAACTGAACTCCATCAATGCCGAGAAAAATCTTATCAGTGCAACAAGCACCCAATTAGATTTCTTCATTATTAGGAGTAAGATCACGCCACCCACCTTTACAAACTTCAACATTGTCTTGGGTGCCACGTCTGCCATCCTCACAAAATAGTACGATATCATATCCGTAATATAATATGCCATTTCCCATCGAGGAACAACATGCTTCCTTCCTTTCTTTCTAAACGGAATTGATGTCCCAAACGAAGACATCTCCTATGATCTCAAAGATCTCATGCGTCTTGTATTCCCTCCGCAGGGTTGATTGATCTGCTTCCATGATGACATGTCATTGGACTGTTTTTAAGATACGACCAGGTAAACATAGCAGTTGGGAATAAGTTGGCGAGACACTGAACTGTAGAAGAAGCCAACTCATTATGCATTGTATGATCACCCCAAATGGTGTCAACTTCACGATCTTCCAAAATCCAATAAGTAGTTGAAATGGTAGTAAGATATTACGCAAAACATGCATGAATTTTCCCATACTTCCTCCACGAATGAATGAGCTTGGGAATGATGCTCAAGGGTTGAACTGAAACAATTTTATAATTTAATTGCTAATCCTCATTATTGTCATAAATGATCCCGAGCCCACTACGGCAGGCCACAATAACAAAGCTCACTCTGCGTGCCAATCCCTTTACCAACCCTAATCACATGTTACATGCAGTAACCATGTTGGTTTCTATTGCTTGTAAAATTTGTCCAGCATCAACTCTGTCGCCTTTATCTACCTCTGAAGGGTCTGAACGATGCCATTTGAGTTTATGACTTTCATAGTGCCGGATGTGACAGAGTTCGAAGAGCAAGAAATGTAACTGCCCATTCTGAACTCTACTTCAGGGATGAGAGATGAGGGGCACGATGAATTTATAAAGGACGGGTCACAGATTGCAATCGAAGAGTCCTTGGGATATCTGACACTGTGCCACTATCTCTCATTTTCCTCCGCCTCCGCTAACAGCACCAGCAATTCCCCCTATGATGTATTTATAAGTCATCGGGGTCCCGATGTCAAGAAAACCTTCGCGAGCTATCTCTACCGTAGGCTTCGTTCCTACGGATTGAAGGTGTTTCTGGATCAGGAGGAATTGCAACAAGGAGACTATTTAACCTCTCAAATACAAGGGGCTATTCAAACAGCCTCTGTCCATGTGGCCATTTTCTCTGCCGGATACGCTGACTCAACCTGGTGTCTAAATGAGCTTGGCGCGGGTGTCCGTTTCTTTTTGACCCCAGATGGGCTTGGCGCGGTTTATTGTCGGCCACTACCAAAACGCGCGTTCAGACATAAGCAAAAACGAGGGGTAAAGAGTTTTGATGTGTAATGCTATATAGAGATATGTGCATAGCATCGGCATCAGCGTGTTTCCCCTTGCAATTCCTGCACAATTTTTCATCGCCCATAAGAAACTCCTAATCCTCCATTGCAGTCTCAGTCTGTGTCTCAGTCTCAGTCTGAATCTGACTGTAACTCATCACACATCGTTCACATCTCGCCCATTTCTGTGTCTATTTTCGAATTGGGAATGGCTACATCTTCCTCCACCGCTGCCTCCACCTCCGCCTCCGCTAACAGTACCAGCAATTCCCCCTTTGATGTATTTATAAATCATCGGGGTCCCGATGTCAAGAAAACCTTCGCGAGCTATCTCTACCGTAGGCTTTGTTCCTACGGATTGAAGGTGTTTCTGGATCAGGAGGAATTTCAACAAGGAGACTATTTAACCTCTCAAATAGAAGGGGCCATTCAAACAGCCTCTGCCCACGTGGCCATTTTCTCTGCCGGATACGCTGACTCAGCCTGGTGTCTAAATGAGCTCCTAAAGATGTTGGAGTCAAAGCGTACCATAATTCCAGTATTTTACCATGTGAAGCCTAAAGATCTTCGGTGGACGCAGGGCAAAGATAAAGTAACGGAGGGCAAAGATGTGTATGCTCAAGCCCTACGGAGACTGCAAAAGAAGAGGAACTATGATTCTACGCCGCGACACGACCCAGCGACTGTTGAAAAATGGAGAGAAGCTCTTTCTGCTGTTTCTCACATAAGCGGTTTCGAGCTAGAGGCGTGTAACGGGTAAGCACTCAAACTTCCCTCTCGGTAAATTTGTATTACCTTACGTTGGATAGATATACACGTCTGTTTCTCACTAGTTATTTCTATTTTCTTGTGAATAACCAGGGACGAGGGGGTCTTGCTAGATAAGGTGGTTGACACTGTGTTGAGAAAGGTGAAGAAAACACTATTGGATGTAGCCAAATATCCAACGGGTTTGGATGAAAAGGTGAGAGATTTTGAAAATAAAGTTTTACGGCAGCATCAACAACATAGTGGAAGAAAAGCTCAGGTCGTAGGGATTGTTGGGTTGGGTGGTGTAGGAAAGACTACCCTGGCCAAAGAACTCTTCAATACGAAGAGTTCAAATTACAAAATATCTTGTTTTTTAGATGATGTAAGAGAAAATGAAAAAAGAGGCTCTTTAATTTCATTGCAGAGCAAACTTCTTAAGAAGTTGACGACTCGATTAGATCTGCAAATAGACAATAAGGATAAAGGTATAGGGATGCTAAAAGAGCATCTACCCTTTTCTGAGATTTTATTAATTTTAGATGATGTAGATTCCGTAGATCAGGTTGATGCACTTTTCCCTGGTCAAAATTTGGTCCATCCAAATAGCTTAATATTGATTACATCTCGAAATCAGGATGTTCTCACAAACTCCGGAGTTGAAAAATCATCAATTTATAAGCTAGATGGACTTAGTCAACAACACTCCCTGGAGCTATTCTGCGGTCATGCCTTCAGCCGGCCGTATCCGCGCTCAGGATTTGAATTTTTGGCAGGAGACTTCTTAAAAGTCTGTGATGGATTGCCTTTGTCTCTAAAAGTGATCGGGGCACTTCTGCACGGAAAACCAGTGTCTTATTGGGAAAACCAATTGTGTAAGCTGAAAAAGACACTTCCTCATGAAATACAAGAAAGGCTGAAAATTAGTTATGATGCTCTCAAAGGCGAGGAAAAACAGATTTTTTTAGATATTGCATGTTTTTTCAGGGGTTATGATACAGATATGGCTATAAGAATATGGGACGCCTCGGGCTGGCAAGGTAGGTTTGGGTTTGAAAATCTACAAAACAAGTGTCTGGTGGATGTGGTGTCGAATCCATATGCATATGGATATGGTGGAAGTGGAAGTGGTTCTAATAAGATACATATGCATGACCACCTAAGAGATCTAGGAAGATCTGAATCCCTTGTTACGCCGCCGCTTCGGTTTTGGCATATTGATCAATTTTTGGGGCAATCATCTGTAAGTAGTCAATCATTCAATCCTTTATATATTATTATTCAATAAAGTTCAATTCTGTAGTTCTTCATTATTTTGCAAGACTGAACATGTAATAACTATCATTTTTCGATATAGGACAGGTAATTACCGTGCGGGGCATTAGAATGGCTCTTAGCGAAGATCATGACGATGATGTATTTGAAGGTATTCAAATGAGTAGGTTACAACTTCTTGGTACTGAAGGTTCTCTCTTGGAACCTATTCTGAAGAGGGTGACCTCCCCAAAACTCATATGGCTGTGCTGGAAAGAGTGTCCATACTCTTCCCTCCCTCCCTGGATTCCGATGAAGAATTTAAGGGTTCTTCAGGTGTCCGGGTACACGTTAAAAACATTGTGGGAACTAGAATCGCAGGTAAATTGAAATTTGTTGTGTAAACGTGTGTTAAGTGGCTATTATCACCAGAATGTCTCGAACGAATTCGAAATGTTTTGTAGATGAGAATCATGATCCATATATAAATATCTTTCTTATAGCTGAAGCACGTGAACATTTTGCAGTTGCCTGTACGTTTGGAGGAGTTGCGAGTGCATGGATGTTGGCAGTTGAAGAGCATACGGGGGTTGGAGCAGGCGACAAAGCTTCTACGGTTAGAC
>CBVK0102538538.1:0-11872 GCA_900067695.1 Picea abies | reverse complement strand
GAGCCAGTCGGAAAAGGTGGGTGGCCACCAATATCCACCTGGATCACCTAGAAAGCCAACAAGTAGGGTCTCTTCTTATCAGTCAAGGGGATGATGCATGGAAGCTATTCCATCAGCTTTGGGTTGAGAGAGATGGTGAACATATGTGGGTAAAAAACATAGTTCAGATAACTATGGGGTACTGAGATGACATAATGACATAATGCAACCATAATGACACTTAGCTATTCAAGCATATGAAGTAATTGTCCCATATTTTTGTTTAGTTGTCTGGTACCCTACCTAAGTCCGATCATTGGAGTTGGTGTGTTGGAGGTTGTTTTTTCATAATCACATTAAAGATGAGATTTGCGTTGATTCCTACAAGTAACTTCCTCTTTTATTATGATTCGTGGAGATTATCCTCTTGACAACAATGTTAATGAGCCGTCATTCCAAAATTAGATGAAGTGGACGTGTGAGAACTGCCTATCACCTCGACCATTAATATTGGTATTTTTTTGTCACCGTCATATCTTAAAAATAAATATGTAGTTGGAATTACATATGCATGAATTTACTTGTTGGAGGTGTGAAAAACAATCCTATGCACCCCGGTGGGATTCGATTGGTGAATTAAAGGGACAGAGCAACCTTGGGTGGGTCGCTACATATCCGCATGCGGGTGCAGCTTGTCAACGTCCACGTGGGAGGTAGGAGAGTAGGATCAACCATTTCAGAGAGGATCAATTGACTAGACATATTATCAATAGTTATGTTGGATTTGTATGTGTGCTCATTGGGGTTGGGGAATAATCACGCATGGAACATATCATCCTGGGATTTTGAGGTTCACTTGCCTTTCCCAGTGTAGAATTAGGGAATCAGGGATACAGGGTGTGTATTGGGTAGCCCATGATGGAAATTTATACACTGACCACACACGTTTCACCATTGCTTAGATATCCAACACATTTCTCAAGGACAAGTGTATCGATGAATGTCGAAATCTGGTCAAAATATTTATTGCATGGATGCTTCGACAACTACCCATTCATGGTAAGGTTAAATATTTATTGCATGGATGCTTCGACAACTACCCATTCATGGTAAGGTTCTCGATGTGCAACCCACTAGCATGAAATAATTCCTACGATTACTATATCAAGTGAGAAATCCATATAATGCTTAGGAATGTGTTGTATCCATGCAATAAATGTATCCACCGACTCCGATCCATCGTACCGATATTATCCAAATTATTTCCTGTGCTCCTCTGCAAAGATATGCATGCACCTCCTTTTTTATATTTCATATAAATTGTTTTTCCATCGAATCATGAAATTCTTAGAATGTGTCATAAGACTTGACACTTCTCCAACTTAAATCTCCATCTGCAGGGGATTTGATGTAGTGTTCCCTATGACCTAAGATTTTATAAATATTTTCAATGATTGAGCTCCACACATCCTCATCCACTGGCTCATTATACTTGTCACCTTCACATGGATCTAGGGGTGTGACCACCGGCAAGGTGTCTATTTCAAATGAAATCTGCCTCTTCTTCAAGTTCAACATCAAATTATTATCAAAGGCCCAGTCAATTCCAAGTAATATAGGATATGTATCAGATTCATCCATAATTTGTATGACCTCAAAGTCGTCCTTTTTTTTACTCGTTCTATGTCCACTTCCACCAGCTCCAGTCGACTGATTGGATAGATTTTGTATTGATTCACCAAACACATATGGATAGGAAACCAAACCAACTTCGATTTACCCATCACCTCCCAAGATTTGTTTGGAAAAATATTCATGTCGGAACCCAGATCCAACATGACTCTATTCGTATCATAACCACCAAGTTTGTTGTCGTCTTAAATTCTCGGCGAGTGCATTTTTGCTTGCTGACTTGACATACATCTCTTTCTGGTAGCATAGATGATATTGCTTCATCCATTGCTTGTTCCTTCATGAAAGTAGCTAAAATATGTGTCAACTTACTTGCAACTTATAGATCATTTAGTAGTCGTAAACAACAACGTAAGAAATAACTTACTGGGTCTTCAGATACTTCCTTGCAACCATTTCATGCAAGTCTTTTGTGCATGCTACGCATTGCACTTTCTCCTGGAACTATTTTCCATGTGCCTTCTTCTCAGCATGTCACAATGCAGTCTGTCTATGAGCTTCTTCAATTGATCATTGCATCGCACACTGTATTTCTTCATGCACGTGAGCCTCCTCCAATGATCTTTATGTCCTGCACTATAATTCCTCACACACAATCTTCTTCTAGTGACCTCTGCATCAGACGTTGTACCTCTTCATAGATCTTAGCTTCTTCCAACAAACTCTGATTTACCCTCTACACCTCTTCGCATATCCAAACTTCTTCAAGTGACCTTATATTCATGCGCTGCAACTCCCCGCACATTATTTCTTCTTCCAGTTCTCTCTATGCATCGCACAATAACTTCTTTTTCTAGGCATCATAAAAAATGGAGGGGGATGAGGTGCCTTCCTTATATTTCCATCTGGATTTTGACTCGATCCTTCACCATTCTCGAAGTTTTCTCTTATCTTGTCACCTTCTCAGGTTACTACCTGAAAATCATCCTCCACATTGTTCTTCTTATTCTTGAATGGATCCACATGCACCATGTTGCCATGTTACAATTGGTCATTTTGTCCTCCCACATTTTCAACAAGTTGGGACATCCTTCAATGACATGCTCAGGAATATATAAATATGCACAAAGCACATGAAGTTCAGTAAAAAACCTTGATACATGACCAATATATTCACAATTAAAACATGTGGGGGGTCTACTTTCCCCTCTGCCATATCCATGGTCATGACCGTGCCCATATCCACTTCAAGGACTTCCTTGGTATCTTCCTCTTTTTAAACCTCCACTCTCACTACCCTTGCACTGTTCATGTACCCACAATGCATCATGGGTACTATCTTGCATCAAATGGAGTGAGTGACAGCTCGTACTTCTGCAAAGTTGGGTAGTGGGACCCACTATCTACATATTTCACACCATTTTGTCTACCCAAAAGGAAATGGATTGTGTGCGCCCGTTGCCACATAATTTGGAAGGACATTCCATTCATCTCTTTGATTCCCTTATGAGCAATGGGTGGTACACCAATACGTGCTCGTGCATGACCTTCATCTTAGACATATCCTACAATTGAATCCTCGAGTTGGCCAACTACAAATGCACCTATGCCAAACCTACTGACGTATCCAACCTTCCTGTTATAGCTTCCAAGTGCATGGGAATCTCTACAGCCTGTGCTTGTGTCGTCACCTTCTACTAGTTGAGTAGAACTTGGATACAAGGAATTATCCAATAAAATATTCTCTGTGATACACGTCTTGACTTTGGAACATCGACCTATCTAACAAAATTTTAAACTACTGGTCAACATCCCATATGGTCTTTCCTTCCTTCTGTTTGATCTCTTTTATCTTTGTGATACACTCGGACTTTGACTTGGGTCTTTGGAACTCCCTAAGCATATCCTACTTAATCTTTGTCAGGGACCTTGTCTGTCCTATTGGTACAATAGCCTTATTCTTCATATACCACATCAAGAGTAGCCTCAGGGTACCGTCCTAATTTTCCATCTTCAAACTTGAGCTAGATCCTCCTCTCTAACTTCCATGGGTTTGATTTCTCACCACCAATACTTATTGGGTTGAAGTAGTGCTAACTTCACCTTCTTCTTCATTCATCTCTTCACTTCTACATTCTTCTTCTCTCTCTTCTACTCCAATTGTTCAAGTATCTACCGTGTTTTCTTCTTGGTTAAATAATCATAAGGGGGCTGGTATAAAGGGGGGGGGGTAAGTCCATCTTCTTCTAAAATTTCTCAAGATATGATCTAGAGATTTTCCTACTTGTAGTCATGCATGACCATCTACTATTGTCAATCTGTCTCCCCCATCACTAGGGGAGCCTCCATCTTTCTTTTCTTTCAATGCAATAACATGTTGCACTCTACCTTATTGTTTTATCTACACACCACAAATGTGTTCTTTGTCTTCTAGTCCGATCTGTGCATTGCCAATTTGTGCACTATCTTCCTCTTTGAACAATGCACTACTTCTCTGCACACCATATTTTCCTCTTATCAACACACCACTGATCTATGCTTTATCTTCCTCTAAGGTTGTGACACTCTACAACACCAAAGGGTGTGGACTTCATCACCTAGGCCCTTACTAGTCTCACTACTGGTATCCCCACTAGACACCCTATCCTCTTTGCCATGCCTCTTTGCGGGCCTATCCTCATATGTGATCCACTCTGGCATGACATACTCTTTCACTCTACTACTTGGTGTAGTCCCTTTTCTCTTCATCTTAGGCCCAACCTGCCATCATGTTCCCCTGGATAACACTTTTCCACCTATCCCGTCCACTTTTCTTCTTATCTCAACTCTTATTTTCTAGCAGGAAAACCCCTCTATAACTATTCCAGGGTTTAGGATATAGACAGAGAAAATGACCTTCTAAAATTCAATCTAGTTTCTACACTACCCCAAACATACCAACATAAATGAACAAAAAGTAGTAGAAGAGAATATTGGTAACTGTACCTTTTATCCAACGTCTAGTGATGATCTCCTCAAGCTCCATAGCTCCAAAGACTACAAGTATCCTCCCAAAGATGACCTACATCCAAGACTAGGAAAACAAGGCTACACACATGCTATTTCAATTCATATATTAGTGTTAGATATCAAATGTTATGTATAAATAAAAGAAAAGATATAAAACATCATCATTTGGGATAGGGAAAAGATATTATTTTATTCATTAAACAATGACTGAAACATACAATACTTTCCGACCACCGTTCCAAGAACCTAGCTGGGCTCATATTTACCATTCTCCAAGTCCACCTTCAATAAGCCTCTTATCACAATCTACTAATCACCTCAAGGAAAGGGAATGTATTGAATGGAAGAAAATGGGTTGAAGAGGGAATGTTGAGGCAGTAACTCATAAAATGTTGCAAATGCTTGGGCAAGGAAGGGAAGTGAAATTGGGAAGAGTTTCACCATTCTATTGTTTGGTTGTGAAATGAGACCCCAAAACCTCCTTTTATATGACAAAATGATGGTTATGGCTTATTATCTGAAATTATCTATTTTTCAAGGCGTTGAGTACTTTTCCTGAGATTTTTCTATGCTATATTGATGTTTGGTTCCTAACAGCCTTTCCTCATGCAACATCATGTTTATCCCTTATGTTAGAGGGAGGTTCCAGATAACTCTTACGAAACTGGACTTGAAGCACTCCCTAACTCATACTCCCATGTTTGATTTAAGTGGTCTTGAAGAGTTTTCTCTCTAAACCTAATTCAAGGACCTAAAATCCTAAAATAGTTTGTGAACCCTACAAACAAAAATGTCTAATGTATTTTAGATTAGGCGGTTTTTTTAAGGCTTGATTTACTCACAAGTTATGGTAGTGAAACTAATGGTGTTATAAAGAGATGAAAAGGGAGAGAATTAAATCACTTGAAAGAAAAATTACTTCAAATTTAAAAACAAACCTTGTAGCTAACTCTTTGTAAACTCGACTTTTCTTAACTGATATTTCAAGATCTTGTAAAGAAAAACTAAAACTTTCTTTCACTTGACTACAAGATAATTATGTTTCAAGAAATAAAAAATAACTTGACAATAAAGACTCTTTTTCCTTTTTGCAAATAACAACTTTAACTGCTATACCAAATTGAAATGCAAGAAAATGAAATTCTTTTTTTTCAAAGCAAGTAAAAAAGGAAAAAAAGAAATCTGAAATAAGACTAGAAGATACCTTCAGCCCACTACAGATCATAGGGAGTCAACTAGGAAACCAAAAAGGGAATATCTAAGACTCAATAAATTGCTTAAAACCTTTTTAGGGTAAACACAAGAAGACTTAGGAAACAAGTAAACTATAACCTATACCCTAGATATGGCCACAAACAGAGACTCTGGTTGATCCAACAAATCTCTGAGAAGTGTGGAATTCAATCAGGAAAGAGGAAAAATCCCTCTTTTTAAAAAAACTTTCATGAAACAGAGACACAGGTTGTTGCATCAGCAACCTGTGTATGTACGCGGTACGTTTACTGTGCAGAGTGCGTATGTACGTGGGCTGGCCCACAATAGAGCACATACACCTCTATGTATTTTCAAAAAATGTAAAATACCAGGCAATATTATAGAGAAGGGACAATTGGTATGCACCCTGGAGGTGACTAGAACCCCTTGACAGACTCAAAAAACTTGAAAGAAACTTGAAAGAAAAACAAACCAATCAATCAACCCAAAACCCCCTAAAATACCCTAAAGGCATTCCCCAGTATGGTCGCCAGTTCTGCTAGTGGGAAAATCCCACCTTTAACTACACCAGGGTTTAATATGTAGATAGAGAAAATGACCGTATAAAATTCAATATATTTTACTCTACCCTAAACATACCAAAAAAAATGCAAAGAAAGAAATAAGAGAGAAGATTAGGTAATTGTACCTTTGATCCTGCATATGGTGATGATCTCCTCAAGCTCTGTAGTTCCAATGACTGGACGTCTCATCCCAAGGATGACCTGCATCCAAATATAGGAAAAAAAGGACTACAAGCATGCTATTATATTCATGAGTTAGGGTTAGATATCAAGTGCTAAGTATAAATCAATGAAACTACACAAAACATCATCATTTGGGACAGGAAAATGCAATTCTTTTATTCATCATACAAAGATTGAAACTTACAATATGTGTTGGCCACCATTCCACAAACCTGGTCTGAGATCCTCTTTATCATGCTCCAAGTGCACCTTGAATTGACCTCTTCTCTCAATATTTTGATCACCTCAAAGGAAGGGAATTGATTGAATGGAGGGAGAAGGGGCTAATGAGGGAATGTTGAGGCAATATCTCACAAAATGAAGCAAAAGCTCGGAAAAGAAGGGGAACTGAAATTGGGAAGAGCTTCATTGTTATTATGCTTGGATGTGAAATGAGACCCCAAAACCTCCTTTTATATGACAAAATGATGGTTATTTGGTTGGGGGACGGGCTATAGTAGGTGAATTATTTTGGAAACCTATAATAGCCCGTAAATTCCACTGAATTCCTTACAAATGTTTAATTTTGACAACTTTTGGAGGTATACACAAGCTTTTTAGTGTGCAACAAGCGTATGCACCTAGGATGTCTAGCATGAAACAAGCGTATGTACATGGGCATTAGTGGTGCAGGGTGCATACATGCTCCAAAATTTGGTTTTTTAAGTAGAGCTCCTCAACAATGATTTGGTAAATCATTCAAATAAGAAGGCCAATGCCATGTATGCATGAGTAGGGAATTTTAGGGCTACAACAGATGCCCCCTAATGTATGAGGTCATAAGAGAAACTGATGGCTGAAATACATTACAACATCTTCACCAATGCAAAAAATCGAGTGATCCTAGGACCAGAGTTCGGGAGGTACCATCTGCAAAACAACAATTGTCTCTCTGAGGCGGGCATACCCATGCCCGAGATGAACTAAATCATGGATTCCAATCAAATACATTGCATATCCATGTCATATAAATATATAAAGTGTAGCCGCAAGCAATACAAAATGGATCTACATCTCAAAATCAATCAAAGATATGCAGGTACACTATGCATCTTCAAGAATCTAGTGATGCTTGCAGCTGGAGATGAAGTCTTCATAACTCAAGCAACAACTTCAATATCTTCAAAAATAAGGTAGGAGTACAATGGGAGTGTAAATCCTCTTTGAATGATTACTTCCAGTAGCACAAGGGATTGTGGATCTTACAAAAGATGAGTTGGTAGTTCAATTAAGAATTCCCCAATTCCTGAAGGCTACATGGACTACATGGGGGTGCTAGAAGTGTGTGAGGAATTTTTTTCACTCAAGTGAGTGGAGCATAGTAGAAAGAGACAGATCTCTCAATCAGAGAAAGTTATAAAAGGAAGCAGTGATATCAGAAATGGGGCTAGCTAGATGTTTATAGGATTTTCATTGAGTCCTTTGTATTGAGCTTACTCTAAAATACTTGTAATATTGTAGTTCTTTTGAATATACTTATGTGTTTGTTATATGTTTAAGTCTTGAGAGAAGACAAATTGTGCATTGTGTTGTATTTCTAAGGATTTATATAGAGGATATATGAAGTTCTATGGACCTTTCATGGATGTATTAATTGGTCATTCTTATATCACAATCAACATAAAACCATAGGGTAGGGTTTTTCCTTAGATAGATAATGCAATCTTAGGGGTGGATATGAAGGGAAAAGAACCGATTTGTAAATTTTTGCAAAAGAGGTTGATATCCATCAATTATTTTCTTATAAAGTAGGTCAAAAGAAACTATGAAGAAAAATGGAAGAGGGATTCTTTATGAAGCAAAATGGTAGAGGGTCTCTTCTATCGATTTCTCGACTAGGGGCAACCCCAACTTTGGTCATTACAACCCAGTGCAAGGTACCATTCCTTCACAAGGAGTGATGACAGTAGTATACTCCACACAGTTTCTTTGGAATCCTTGGTAGGGATCGATTCCCTCACAAGGAATGTCGGTCAGGGGTAACCCTTTCCATAATCAAGAAGATCAAGGTCCCTCTAAATGTCAATTTGCAGAAGGGGATCAGGTGTTTCTTAGACTGCAACCTTACAGAAAAAATTCCCTCAAGGCTGACCATTGTCAGAAACTGGCACCCAAATTTTATGGTCCTTGTATCGTTCTCAAGCATGTGGGACAGGTGGCCTATCAGTTAGCTTTGCCCAATCATTCTAAGATCCATCCTATTTTTCATGTTTCCTTCTTAAAGAAGGTGATTGGAACTAAGTTCGAAATTCAAACCAACCTTCCTGAGTTGGAAAAAGAAGGCTTCATTTGGCTACAACCGCTAGCAGTTTTGGACCAGATTGAGCATCGTCTACATCAACGAACCATCAAGGAAGTGTTAGTCCAATGGAAAGATACAACTCCAAAAGATGCCACTTGGGGAACCATCTACCATTCTGCAACAATTTCCTCATCTCAATCCTTGAGGACAAGGCTGTTTTTAACGGGGAGGACATGTTAGGGACCTAACCCCTCACATAGGTAGAATACTATATATATTAATAAGGCCTAGCATTAAGGAAGAATAAGTCAAATGTAAGAAGACCTAATAGAAGAATTTTCGCTTCTAGAAGGATCTTCCTCTATATGGTTCTTTTGATAGACATATTTAGTATAAATAGGAGTCGAGGGTATGAGAAATTTTGTATTGGATATTATTGTAATAGAGATCTGCTTTGCTGGAGGTTTCCCCCTCGAAGAGGCAAATGAACATTGCTCTTAGTAATAAAAATGCTCTTTCTGGTGTTATTCTGGTATCATTTTGGTATTATTCTGGTGTTGTTTTGGTTATATTGTTGTTCATATGCCATTTCTAGCTATTTATTTCTATTTTGGATACTTTCTATATATGGAATATTATACCGACGTCTTTCAAATGTCATTGTACATTATAGAAGGGCCAATAGGTCTCATCCTTCGATAGTACTAGACCATTGATGTGCCGAAGGAACTTTTTGTACTATAAGTATTTTTTGAGGGCGTAAGCCCAACGATATAGACTAGTGACTTTTGAGGATTTCATGCCCACTTATGTACTCATAACACTACTTTTTGGAAACACACACACACACACACACAGATGTATACATCTTTCGTGTCTTATGGATAACAATTTTTACAAATGTATTTACATGTGTATGTGTGTGCTTTTATTTTTATATGTGACCAACATGCCAATCTAAAACTTGAATAGCTAGAGTATCTGTTAGATGATTAAATATCCTAGGAACATGGATATATGTATTGTAATTGAAATATAATTCTAAGTGACGTACCCTAAGGAATCATCAATTCAGAGTGGGATCATAAACGTGGAAAATCCCAGTTAAATGGGACACAACCAACTAAGCATCTAGGTAGACCTAGAGGTGAGAATTTCCATGTGACAAAGCATCACGAAGCAATTCTATCACTACACTATACTCGACAACATTGTTTGTAGTGTCTCCTAAACAAATACCTCTGGAAGATAGAAACTGGCCTTCAGGTGTGAAAATCACCCAAGCTACGGAAGCAAGCCTCAGAGTGTGTCAGATAGCACCATCCACGAACCCAAAATAAACATTTGATTCAATCAACATTTTACACAGTGAAAAAGAAGACATAAATAACTACACATCCACAAAAAAAGAAAAGACAAAAATGTATAAAAGACTATACATATATACAAGAAGTCACCCAGGTGACCAACCTAAGAGTAGTACTTCTTAAGGTAGAACCCATTTCTAGGCTCCGACAAAGAATTTCCCTCAAACTCAACCAGAAAGTGAGCGCCCTTCTCTAAGACCTCTTTCACAATGAATAGTCCGAACCACATCAGTTTGAACTTGCCTGCCCCTAGGAGATATTTTTCTTGATCATAGACCAGGACAAGATCGCCTTCAGAGAAAATCCGAGGAAGAAAATACTGATCATACTGACACTTGACTTGTTTCTTATGAGCCTCATTGTCTAAGGTTGTGTCATGATGCTTCCCGATATATAGAAGGCATTCCTCAAGTGGTGAAATGTCTGGTAGCAATTCCACTACCAACTTTAAAGAAGGAATATGACATTCAATAGGTAAGACCGCTTCCAACCCGTACATGAGTTGAAAAGGTGAAAACTCGGTGGCAGTATTTACAAATGTTTGATAGGCCCACAAAACTGAATACAATATCAAATTCCAAGTTGACTTGTCATAATTGATCATCCACTGGAGAATAGTCTTGAGAGACTTATTCACAACTTCAACCTGACCATTCTCTTGTGAGTAGTAGGGTGACGAATTTTTCTATTTGAACATGAGATTTGACATTAATTTAGTCATAAATTTTTTCTAGAAGTGACTGCCATGGTCAGTGACAATCTCCTTCAAGATACTGAACATTGTTACTATCTGATTAAAGATGAAAAGATCCACGGTTTCACCATCAGTGTTAAACGTTGGCATAAATTCGACCAACTTCATGAAATAGTCTACTACTACGATGATGTAATGATGCCCCTGGAAGAAGTTGGGTGACATGTAGTAAAATAAATCCCCCACTTGGTGAAAGGACCAACAACAATGACTGGAAACATAGCAGCAGGATGTGACCGCATTTTCCAACAGAGGATTTGACATGGTGGCACTTCTTGACTACCTCTACACAATCCTTTATTAATGAGGGCCAGAAGTAACCTACATGTAGAAATAAATCCCCCACTTGGTGAAAGGACCAACAACAATGACTGGAAACATAGCAGCAGGATGTGACCGCATTTTCCAACAGAGGATTTGACATGGTGGCACTTCTTGACTACCTCTACACAATCCTTTATTAATGAGGGCCAGAAGTAACCTACATGTAGAATCTTTTGGGTTGTTTCCAAATCAGAAAAATTACCACCATATTCTCTAGTGTGACAGTCATTCAAAACAATCTCTACTTCTTCGTGTGTGAGACATCGCTGAAGAATGAAATCTACGCATCGATGATAAAATGCATCATCGAGTATAAGATAGTTGCACACCTTCTTTCGAATTTGTCAACTCTCATCGTGAGAAGCAGAAGTGGGGAACTTCAAAGTTTGGAGATACACAAGTACATATCCATACCATGGGTTTGAAGATGAAATTAAAAAAATATCTCCATTAATAGGCGACTCTTTGGGCATGATATCACTAGACTTGACCAATAGTTCCAAAATGAGTTCGACAAAGACCAATGACTTTTTGGATTTCGCAAAAACAAAGTCCAAGTCAAAAT
>CBVK0102538537.1:0-10129 GCA_900067695.1 Picea abies | reverse complement strand
CTTTAGTGATCTCGACATAATTAGTGAAAAAATGCTGAAGAAAATTTGCTTTCCTCTGTAAGCTCTAAAGCTGGGGTATCGTGCACGGGGGAGGAAATTGAACTATTTCCTCAACCTTGAGAGGATTGACCATGATCCCTTTTATTTATACAATAAAACCTAAAAGACGAACTGATTTCATGTAGAAACTACACTTGTTAGGATTCAAGTGAATCTGATAGTAGCGACATCACTCAAAGATTAGTCGTAGATGGGCAGGATAATCAGATCTCTTGTGAGAATGTGATGCTAGATCATCGAGGTACGCCTCGAATATGTGTTTGAGGTCATGGAAAGTGAATGACACGACCCTTTGAAAGTTGGTGCCAAAATTCTTGAGGCCAAAAGGCATCTTATGATACGCGAAGGTACCCCAAGGACAAATAAAATTCATTTTATGTTGGTCCTTGGGTTTGATTTGAATCTGATTGTATCCTGAAAAATCATCCATGAATGAAAAGACTTTGTATCCTACACATTCATCAATAATATGATCAATAAATAGGGTAGGAAAATTTTCTTTCGGGCATGCCTTATTCAAATCATGAAAGTCCATAAAAACACGAATCGTGCCCTATTTCTTGTTGACCGGAACTAGATTTCACACCCATTCTATTAATTGTATAGGGTAGATAAAACCGGTTTTGAGTAGTTTTTCTTCTTTTTCTTTGATTGCTTCTTCTTTTCGAGGATTGACTGGATGAAGCTTCTGTCGGACCAGTTTGGCATCGGAATAAGTCATGATTTCATGTTCGATGATTTGTGGGTTGATTCCTAGCATCTTCTCGTAAGATGAGGAAAAAAAGTCGCAAAACTCTTTGAATCACTTGCTGTAAGTTTGAATCTCTTCGGGAGAGAAATATGCTCCGACGAAAACATTCTCCATGACACTAGGGGTTTTGGAGATATTGATTAGAATCTTTGTAGAAATTTTTGCCATGTTACCCTCGGCATAAACTCCATGCATAGCGAGAGGATTGATGGGATAAGGACTATCTCATTCATGGTAGAAAAAAAATCTCCCACCTCTACTCTCCTAAGCTCAGGAAGGAAATAATATCTATGATGTAGATCATCCCAAGGTCTATCAGGACCATTCATTGCCTCGAGAATCGCCTTGTTAGAGGGAAAGACCAAGTCTAAAGGATCTTGAGTGGAAAGAGAATATTGAGCCCAAATAGGATCAAGAACTAGATCTAACTCCTGTGAGGGAGCTAGATCCTGGTTGGATGAGGCTTCCTTGACAATGTTGTATGGAAGCTTGGTCATGGATAAGGGCATGGATATGCCATGATTCTCTATCCATTCCAATGAATCTGATGGGGAAGGTAATGTCCACGGGTCATTAAAGTAGCTCATTCAAAAAGATGAAACTTGCAAAATTGTAGCCTTCGGCTAGTCAAGAAAAAGACCAAGTCTAAAGGATCTTGAGTGGAAAGAGAATCTTGAGCCCAAATAGGCTCGAGAGATGAATCTAAATCCTATGAGGGAGCCATATCTAGGGTGATCGAGGCTTGCTGGACAATGTTGTACACAACCCCAGTCACGGATAAGGGCATGGCCATGCCAAGGTTCCCTATCCCTTCCATAGAAGCCAATGGGGAAGGTAAAGTCCATGGGTCATGGAAGTATCTTGTTCTAAAAGATGACACTTGCAAAATTGTAGCCCTCGGCTAGTCGAGAACAACCAATATAAGATTTACATCATTGGAAGGCGGTGGGTAATCAAAGGTTCCCATCAACGATGGAAACAAACCAACACCTAATTTGACAGTGCCAGGCTTCAGTTTATAAATTATCGGGACCGTGGAAGCCCCTGATGAAGGGTCAAGATGAGAAAATGAGAACAGGTCGATGGTCATTATTCAACCCTCATGCAGAAAGCACAAGACCCAAAAAATCATGGAAACCATTGCATGCATCACATATGTCTTGCTATGTCCTAACAAAAGATTATAGTCGAGAAGTGCATTGACCACTTCAACTTCGACACACACAGTTTTACCCCCTAACTGCATGGGAAAGGAAGGAATTATTTTGTGTGGTCTAAATGACCGATCATCAAAAGCCTTAAGAAATGTAGGCGATGGAGACAACTCATTCTCGCCAATGGCCTTCCAACATGCCAACAACATCATGCAATTCGAGGCACCCTCATCAACCAATGTACAGAAAATGTTCTGTGTAAAATATTTTGTGGTATAAGCCACTACTATTTGAAAGGAAACGTGGTGAGGAAGACGAGGTTTTAAGTCGATTGGATAGAAAACATTCACTCCTGGGTTACTAGTATCTACCACTTCCAAGGAAGAGAACAAAGCTTTTCTCTTCGAGGGGAATCTCTGGAGGAATTCCAGAGTAGACATTGCACAAGGGGTCTGTGCCAAATCCTCCACAACAGAGTAGTTCTGAGTGACCCTCACATTTGGATTATGGGAAGCCTTCTAAAAAACACCTTTAGGGATGGGAGTTATTGTTTCTCCCACCTCTTTGTCAATTTGGAGAGGATTCGATGGATTAGTGGCTTCCTTTCCCTTATCGATAGATTTCGACATTTTGTAGTCATGAGTCTTGGTCGACAAATGAGCATTGATGTTCATCATGTAAATGTTCATGGTGGGATTGTTATTGGTAGGCACGGGGGATCCCTGACTACCCCCTTCCGTGCTTGTGGATGCAGAAGCCTGAGCCATATTTTACCCTTGTGGAATAGGGTTTGTCAACACAATAGGTTGTTGTTACACTAATAGCTTATGGTATTTTGCAAGCCATGGGAATAGGTGAGTCGGAAGGTCTTCTGTGAAGATATTACATAGATAATTTGAATTCTTCTTCTCCATTTCCCCCTCGCCAGAATTATTGGTATCCTTTTTATCCCCTTTACCCTTCTTATTTCATTGTTTCTTCTTTCCCTCGGTCTGCTGGTTGGCCTTGGGATTTTTTGACTGCACACTATTCACATCCGACATCTAGGTAGGGGGAACAACCGAACTCAGAGTCTGGATGGATAAAGTTTGTTGTATCAACAATTGTTGCAACTGGTTTGACAATAGATCCGTGGACTTTCTTTGTGTTAATCCCACAATGCCATCAGCATGGGGCCCATAATTTTGTTTGGCCTTATCAAGAGTACACTGTGGCACATCTTGCAATATCTCCTAAAGCATGCCAGACTGAGAGTAGATCATTTCAAGCTGTTGGGATCTCATAATAGCCTCCTTTTATGAAAACACACTGGAAGTCGCTACTTCCTTGGATACACAAGGAACCAAATACTTCAAGAACCACTCAAGCAAGAAAGTAGGAGGGAACTTGATCTTAATCAAGCTCTTTCTTCACTTCCATTCTCAAATATGATCAAAGATATGGTTGGCCTTAGTTTTCTCAAAGTTGGCCAGCAATTCGGTGCCGACATCGTATCTCATGAGTAATTGGAAATGGTTCAAGAATACCATCGCTAAGTCATTAAAGTAAGAATACACGAGCCATCGAGATCAATATACCACTTCATAACACCCCTTATAAGAGTGCATTGAAAAAGGTGTAACGGGATAGAGTCGTCTTTCAACGAGTTTGACGAGCACCACAATTGAAAGGTAGTCACATGATCACGTAGATATTCGCTAGAATTTCCCTCAAATTTTGGAATATCCAAAGGCAACTTAGTCGGCATGGGGGGCCAACGTGGATCATGACAGATCGGGTCATTTAGTAATATCAACAATTCTAGAAGATGTAAAGTTTCCATAAAGGGTGGTTTTGGTTGTGAATCATTTATAGGAACAGAGGGCCATGGATTTTGATTGGCACCAAGTTTCTAGAAAAAGTTGGATTGCTGGCCAGGGTTTTGGTAGAAACCATGGCCTTGACCAGCAAAATGAAATTGTGTATGTTGAGGAGTCATTGGTCGACTTCCAAAATTGGATGACATAGCTTGAGCAGGGATTTCTCCTTGCATTGTGTTCCAAGGACCTTGGAAGGGGATACCCCCAGCCGATCCGACAGGCATGGGTACAGAGCCTTTCCCCTGACCGACATTCCTTATGAGGGAATTGAGCCCTACCAAGGATTCCAAAGACCCTGTGTGGAGTATACTCCAGTTGTTGTTCCCTGTGAAGAAATGGTACCTTGCACTGGGTTTTGTTGACCAAATCTAGGGTTTCCCCAAGTCGAGAAAGTGATCAAAGAGACCCTCTACCATTTTTCTTCATAAAGAATCCCTCTACCATTTTTCTTCATAGTTTCTTTTGACCTAATTTATAAGAAAATAATTGATGGATATCAACCTCTTTTGCAAAAATTTACAAATTGGTTCTTTGTCCTTCATAGCCACCCCTAAGATTGCATTATTTATCTAAGGACGAACCCTACCATATGGTATTATGTTGATTGTGATAGAAGAATGACCAATTAATACATGCATGGAAGGTCCATATACAACAATACATTCTTGGCACATTATTAAGTCCTAAATGATTCAATGGTTTCTTTTGTAACTTGAGTCCACATCACATTTCTCATATTCATTATTATCAGAGATTTTTCTAGGTGTATTATGTGTATGAGGGAATCTACCTAGATTATCACAATTATATATTCCTGAGTGCCATCCACATGTTTTAGGATCCCCTTCCCTGTAGTTAGTCCCATTTGTTAGGGACCTAACATCCCTAACCACTCACATAGGTAGAATAATATATTTTCTATGTAATAAAGGAAAAAATTAGTTTATAAGGCCTATTGAATCCTATGAAAAAGTCTAATGTAAGAATAATTAATAGAAGCTTCCACTTCTAGAATGATCTTCCTCTAGAATGTTCTTTAGAAGATAAAGCTTCCACTTCTAGAATGATCTTCCTCTAGAATGTTCTTTAGAAGATATACTTAGTACAAATAGGAGTATAAGGTATGAGAAATATTGTCTTGAGAATTATAGTAATAGAGCTATGTTCTACTGGATGTTCCCCCCTCAAAGAGGAAAGTGAATATATCTTTCATTCAATAAAGGTATTATTGTTAATGTTTTTATTCTCATTATTTTGATGTTCTGTTGGTATTTTCAACAATATTTTTGTTTCTTCTCATTATAATACATCTGGTATCTTACAAGTGGTATTAGAGGACAACAAGACCCTCGATTCCAACATTAGCAAGCTCAATTCCTCAATTCAGACCCTCTAGGACTAATGTTCCACCCAAAAAGACATCAAAGAACTAAAAGACACACTCGACCAATTGATGTGCCAATCCTTGAACCCTACCTCTTCTGAAAAACCTTCCTATCATGAAGATACTGACTATTCCCATTTCCAAGACCCTCATTCGACCCCCCTTCATTTTGACCTACGCCTTCATATAATTGAGGTGAAATAATTTGATGGCTCATATCCGAGTTGGGCATTTTGATCCATGCTTGTGCACATCCTTCTTAACACTGGGGAGTTTAAACCAAGGGTTTGTCTAAATTTTTACAACAAAAACCCCAGAGCACAGACATATCAATCCTCATCCAAGATCGAGGAAGGTCTCACCCAAGATGCATAGAGGATCACAGAGACCATAAGATCTTGTGACATGGATGAAGGCTTAAACATACAAAGATCCATTGGGACTAGCATTCATGTGACTCATTTATTGCAAATTATTAGGAATAATGTGTAAAACAATACACACACAACCAACTCATACATGATATACACATAATAGATCAAAAACATTGCATCTTTATTACTAGAGTTATTCCATCACAATAGAGGCATACATTTCTTAGAATATATATATATATATATATATATATATATATATATATATTCCATAGAACTTCATATATCCTCTATATAAATCCTTAGAAATACAACACAATGCACAATTTTTCTTCTCTCAAGACTTAGACATATAAAAAAACATAAGTATATTCAAAAGAACCACAATATTACAACAAGTTTAAAGTTAGCTCGATACAAAGGACTCAATGAATCTCCCCTAAAAATCTAGCTAGCCCCATTTCTGATATCACTGCTTCCTTCTATAACTTTCTCTAATTGAGAGATCTGTCTCTTTCTACTATGGTCCACTCACTTGAGTGAAACAAAATCCTCACACACTTCTGACACCCCCCTGTAGTCCATGTAGCCTTCAGGAATTGGGGAAATCTTAATTGAACTACCAACTCATCTTTTGTAAGCTCCACAATCCCTTGTGCATCTTCTTGATTTCCAGTGTGCATCAAAACTGGGATTGGTGCACATTCAATAATATTTTAGACCTATTGCATTCTTTCGAAACTTGGTGTGACATGGTCTCCTTATCATTCCTTGCACATTACCTTAGGTTTGCACAAAATTTATGAATGAGCACGCACCACTTCGTTTGCGCACGTGCACCAAATGAACCCAAAAATTTGGGTGCAAATGATCCCCACCATTATTACTTGGCTCGTCCTTGGGCCAATTGCTACATGTTGTTAAGGAAGACATGTTTAATTAAGAGAAAATCATCATTCTTCAAAATAAGTTTTGATTGTGGCCAAGCCTGAGTAAGAGAAAATCATCGATGCAGGCGAAAAATGAAACCTAACCTAGGTCCTAAAATGAATCGAGTAGGCCACATGGTGAAATACAGAGTTGGAGTGCATGCGGTCAAATGCTCGACCCAGAACCTTTGCTAGTGTCTCTAGAGGTGAATAAGGGATCTGATTAAATACCACCATCATACACTAATCCCTAAAGAGATGTTAAATTCCATCAAGAGAGAGTATCATTCTCTATTTGTCTTTTTTTTCTAGGAGGACTAGATTGAGATAGCAACCTCGATATTTCTAGTACGGGAGGGTTGGGGATCCATGGAGAAATGTGAGAGTAGGGAGAGAAAGAATGAGAGGTGATTTAGGCTCACTGTTTTGGGATCCAGTTCCATGAATATGGATGGGATGAGGGATCCTTGCAAGCCAGAGAGTAGGGTCTCTTCCTATTAGCCAAGGGGAGGATGCATGGAAGATATTCAATCAGCTTTGGGTTGAGAGAGCTGGTGAACATCCGTGAGTACTGAGATGATATAATGAAAAAATGTGGCCATAATGACACTTGGTTATTCAAGCATTGAATTTATCATCCCATCTTTTTTTTGAGTTGTTTGGTACCCTTCCCAAGTCTCGTCATTGGAGTTGGAATGTTGGAGGTTGTTTTGTAATAATCACATTAAGGATGAGCTTTGTGTTGATTCCTACAAGTAGCTTCCTCTTTTATTATGAATTGTGGGAATCATCCTCTTGCCAGCCATGTTAATGAGCCGTCATTTCCAAAATTAGATGAATTGGATGTGTGAGAGCTACCTATCACCTCGATCATCAATATTTCAATTTTTTTGTCACCATCATATCTTCAAAATAAATAAAGATTTAGTTGGAATTAAACATGCATGAATTTACTTGGTAGAGGTGTGACACATGTTCCTATGCACCCCAGTGGGATTTTATTGGCGGCTTAGAAGGAAGGAGCGACCTCAGGTGGGTCGCTATATATCCGCATGCGGGTGCAACTGGTCAACGTCCACGTGGGAGGTAGGAGAGTAGGCTCAACCGGTTCTGAGAGGATCCATTGACTAGCCATATCATAAATAGTTATGTTGGATTTATCTATGTTCTCAATGGGGTTGGGGAATAATCACACATGGAACATATCGTCCTAGGATTTTGAGCTTTACTTGTCTTTTCCAATGTAGAATGTTAGAAAAACAAGACTGTGGAGCAATAAAATAAAACAAATGAGGAAACAAAACATAGAATATACACAATACAATAGAGACACAGATTTACATGGTTCACCTAGTGTGGTCTACGTCCACTAGAGAAATTGTCAGGTCCTTCCTTTATTATTATCCAGCAAATGAAGGGATAGAACCTACAACAAAACCCACTGTAACTTCCTTTTCTTTCTCTCATAGTCTCCTCTCTTAGAATACAATACTCGCCATAATGCATATTCGCAATACATTTCCCTCATAACAGGGGGTTTCCTTCTAAGGAGAAAAACCCTAACATAATTTCTATCGTTATATCTATGACCTTATAATGAACGATCCATATTTACAATGAAATTATAATATACATTTACAAGGAAATTTTTCCTTCATGGGATTTTCCCCTGAACCCCCTAGTCGAGGGGATAACCCCCCCAGAACCAACAGAGGGGGTACCCCCCCTTTTCCCTCCCGTGCGTGGAAGAGTGTGCATACTTCTGGGGTGTAAAATCTCCATGGGGTATAAACACGGTTGAAAGAAAGGACCTCTGAATCAGGCTCCACAACCAACATAGAATTAGGGAATCATGGATATAGGGTGTTTCTTGGGTAGCCCACGATAGACATTCATACATTGACCACAAACGTTGCATCGTTTCTTATCTATCCAACACCTTTCTCAAGGACAATTATTTCGATGAATGTCAAAATCTGGTCGAAATATTTATTGCATGGATGCTTCGACAACTACCCATTCATGGTAAGGTTCTTGATGTGCAACCCACAAGAGTGCAATAATTCCTAGGAGTACTATATCAAGTGAGAAATCCCTCTAATGCTTGGGAATGTGATGTATCCATGCAATAAATGTATCCACCGACTTCGATCCCTCATACCGATATGATCCAAATTATTCCCCACGCTCCTCTGCAGAGATATGCATGCACCTCCTTTTTGATATTTCATATAGCTTGTTTTTCCATCGATCCATGGTATTCTTAGAATCCATGTCATAAGACTTGACAGTTCTCCAACTTAACTCTCCATATATGGGGGATTTGATGTACTCTTCCCTACAACCTAATATTTTATAAATATTTTCAATGATTGGGCTCCACACATCCTCATCCACTAGATCATTATACTTGTCACCCTCATATGACTCTAGGGGTGTGACCACGTGCAAGGCATTTGTTTCAAATGAAATCTGCCTCTTCTTCAAGTTCCACACTACATTATTATCAAAGGCCCAGTCAATTCCAGGTAATGCAGGATATGTATTGGATTCATCCATAATTTGTATGACCTCAAAGTAATGTCCTTTTTACTCTTTCTATGTCAACTTCCACCAGCCCCAGTCGACTGATTGGATAGATTTTGTATTGATTCTCCAAACACAGATGGACATTAAACGAAGCCAACTTCAATTTACCCATCAGCTCCCAAGATTTCTTTGGAAGAATATTCATGTTGGAACCCAGATCCAACATGACTCTATCCATATCATAACCACCAAGCTTTGTTGTCATCTTAAATTCTTGAAAAGTGCATTTTTTCTTGTTGACTTGACATACATCTATTTTTGGAAGTATGGATGATATTGCTTCATCCAATTATTGTTCCTTCATGCAAGTAGCTAAAATATGTGTCAACTTACTTGCATCTTTTGGATCATTCAGTAGTCGCAAACAACAACATAATAAAGAACTTGGTTTTCAAATAATTCATTGCAACCCATTTCATGCAATAATTTTGCATTTGCTGCGCATTTCACTTTCTCCTGGAACTTCTCTTCATGTGCCTTCTGATCAACATTTCACAACTCAGTCTATCTATGATCCTCCTTAATTGATCATTTCATCACGCACTATATTTCTTCATGCATGCGATCCTCCTCCAATGATCTTTGTGTCATGCACTGTAATTCCTCACATGCACAAGATTATTCCAGCGACGTTTGAATCATGTGTTGTACTCCTTCGTAGATCTGAGCTTCTTCCAACGACCTTTGATTTAACTTTTGTTGGAAAATGTTTAACAAGTAGCGTATGCTTGTCATTGATGGCAAGTACAATAGTGAAGATGGCATGAGTATAGGAAGAATGTAACAGACGGGCATCCGAAGTAGTTTGGTAGACGCTGCAGAGCAAGATCGATAAGATCATAAGAGATAGTGCAGAGTATGGTTGGCATGATTTATAGGCAGGATTAGAGTCTGCATCGATGGAAAAATAGGAACAAAGTAATCTCAGGAGGAATTAGGGCACAGTCAAATGCAATGTGTAGGTGTGCACCAGGGATGAGGTTAACTCTTGGCTAAAGCTCAAGGGAGATAGCGTACTTAGGATCCTGT
>CBVK0102538532.1:0-19643 GCA_900067695.1 Picea abies | reverse complement strand
GGGCCTTATTTAATAATATAGTGGACCTAGTCCACCTTACATTGAATGGCCTCCACTATTATCACTATGGGCCCCCACTACTACCTCTCTAGCTACCTAATATTCCATCCCCCTTATGAAAGCATTGTCCTCAATGATTGTTGTGTAACCATATACCAGGGTCCCATGGATAATTGTGGACCATAATGATGAAGAAGACTAGGGAACCAAGGTCCCATGTAGAAAGGAAAGCCACCAAGTTGAATTAGTCCAACTACCATTGTAAACCCAGGTCCCATGTCCAAGTTCTCATGTGAACTCCCCGTGGAATATTTTGTAACCCAATAACCAACTCAAAATGATGCTCCAAAGACCGACACATGTCATGTGGATCCAAATAAGAAGATCCATCCACATAGTGGAAAAGGGTTGTAGCATGATATGGAAGGAATAATACCACTGTAGAATATGCAGGATGGACACTAGTAATAATCATTGGCTCCCGATTTATCACATTGATGCTCTCTATAGAAGGTGGATTAGAGTCAACAAATAAAATATGAAAGTGGTTATCTTCCTAGAAATGACAACTATCCATATACCAATCATCACAATCGGCCTCAAAATCATACCAAGCATATATTTCTCGATTATATTCATCCCTGATGTCCTCCATAATAAATCTCTCCTGCATGCTATCCAATGAATCTTGAATACTACTACAACTATCATTGAGGCCATCTGCAAGGTCATGCAATCTATCATGCACTCTTCCATACAATGGGTCAAACAATTGAGTTTTGAATGCTTCGGTAATCTGTAGAATTTGTTTGAGGGTTTGAGAAGAAATACCCATCTGAGCACCCTATTAAAATTTATGAATTCTCCAGTCCCACCACCATCACGAAAAAGCCCAATAAATTACTGTAGAAAATCGAGGTGTTTTTCAGAAAAACCCTAAAAAACTGCTGAATTTAAAATGCTCATAACTTCACTTCCCGGACTCCGTTTCGGTTGATTTGTTTTTTTGAAATTGGGTGAAATTGTGAGATGAACTCAGATCTATATTTTTTTGGGGAAAATTAAGCCTCTAGCTACTACATAAATAAAAAATATTTTCCCACAATGTCTGCCAAGGAAAGTGCTCTAATACCACTTGTTAAGTACTTGAATAGATACATAAATATAATCACCACAAATACTGAATACACAATAGATCCATAGAGAAAATATAGAAGAAACCACATTTTAATATTACCAAACCCTTGAGGTAGGGAAAAACCACACAATGGATCCTATTATGGAAGGGATCCTCTCTTGTTCACTTGCCTCTTCGAGGGGGCATCCTCCTATCGAGCTACCGCTCCGAATACAATCCTTCTCTTCATATCCCATTACATTTATTGAACCCCTTTATATAGTGCTACCATCACCTAATAACATTCTAGAGGAGGAATCTTCTAGAAGTAGAACCTTCTAAGAAGTCCTCTTACATTTTTTATATCCAACTACCCATTTATTATATCTAACTACCATAGTGGGCCTTATTTAATAATATAGTGGATCTAATCCACCTTACATTGAATGACCTCCACTATTATCACTATGGGCCCTCTGGGCCCCCCCACTACCTCTCTAGCTACTTTACATTCCATCTCCCTTATGAAAGCATTGTCCTCAACGCTTGATGTACAACCATATACCATGGTCCCATGGATAAGTGTGGACCATAGTGCTGAAGTAGACTAGAGAACCAGAGTCCCATTGAGAAATGGAAGCCACCATGTTGAAGTAGTCCAACCGCCATTGTAAACCAGGGTCCCATGTCCAATTGCTCATGTGAACCTCACATGGAAGATATCGACACTTAATAACCAACTGAAAATGATGCTCCCAATACTGATACCTATCATGTGGATCCAAATAAGAATATTCATCCACATAGTGGGAGATGATCAAAGATGAATCTGGAGGGAGCAATACCATTGCAGAATATGTAGGTTGGACGCTGGTAACTAGCTCCTGATGTGGGACATTGATGTTCTCTACAGAAGGGAAGGTGGAGTAGAGTCATCAAATAAAATATGGAAGTGGTTGTCATCCCATAAATGACAACTATCCATATATCAATCATCACAATCGGCTTCAAAATCATACCAAACATATATTTCTTGATTATATTCATCCCTGAGGTCCGCCATAACAAATCTTTCCTGCATGTTATCCAATGAATCTTGAATACTACGAAAACTATCATTGAGACCATCTACATAGCCATCCAATCTGTCATTCAATGTGCCAAACAATTGAGCTTTGAATGTTTCAGTAATCTATAGAATTTCTTTGAGGGTTTGAGAAGAAATAGCCATCTGAGCACCCTATGCAAATTTATGAACTTTGCAGTCCCATCGCCATCACGGAAAAACCCAAAAAATAGAACAATAAATTATTGTAGAAAATCGCAACGTTTTCTGGAAAAACCCTGAAAAACTGTTGAATTTAAAATGCTCATAACTTTACTTTCCGAACTCCGTTTCGGCTGATTGTTTTTTGAAATTGAGTGAAATTGTGAGAAAAACTCAAATCTGTAATTTGTTTGGGCAAATTCGGCTTTCAAATGCCACATAAATAAATAAAATCACGTCGCCGTCCACGGAAAAAACCTTGAAAAATTGCAGATTTTAAAACTTTAATATCTTGACTTCTCGGACTCCGTTTCAGACGATTTTGTTTTCCAACTTGGGTGTTTTTTTGTGAGGAACTCAGATTTACAACCTGTTTCTGCAAATTTTGCATAGAAATATACCGAAAAGTTCTGAAATGTCGTGGCCCTCTTTTTTTTCTTCTCCAAAAAAAAATCTGCAAAAATAAAAAATATTTGCCCACAATGTTTGTCAACGAAAGTGCTCTGATACCACTTAAGAACCAAAATAGATCTACCAATATAATCACCACAAATACTAAATACACAATAGATCCACAAAGCAAGATAAAAGAAATCACACTATATTATTACCAAACCCTTGAGGTAGGGCAACACCATACAATTGATCCTATTATGAAAGAGATCCTCTCTTGTTCACTTGCCTCTTCGAGGGGGCATCCTCCTATTGAGCTACAACTCACAATACAATAATTCTCTTCATGTCTCGTTACATTGCTTGAACTCTTTTATATAGTGCTACCATCACCTAAGAACATTCTAGAGGAGGAATCTTCTAGAAGTAGAACCTTTTAATAAGTCATCTTACATTTATTATATCTAACTACCATAGTGAACCTTATTTAATAATATAGTGGACATAGTCCACCTTATATTGAATGACCTCCACTATTATCACTATGGGCTCTCTAGTCCCCCCCACTACCTTTCTAGCTACCTTATATCCGATACCACTTGTTAAGTACCAAATACTTGCATACATAAATACCACGAAGATTCAGAGAACAATATAGAAAACCATAACTTTATTATAGAAACCCTTAAGGTAGGGCAACACCATACAATGGATCCTATTATGGAAGGGATCCTCTCATGTTCACTTGCCTCTTCGAGGGGGCATCCTCCTATTGAGCTACAACTCATAATACAATACTTCTCTTCATGTCCCCTTACATTGCTTGAGCCCCTTTATATAGTGCTACCATCACCTAAGAACATTCTAGAGGAGGAATCTTCTAGAAGTAGAACTTTCTAAGAAGTCCTCTTACATTTATTATATCTAACTATCATAGTGGGTCTTATTTAATAATATAGTGGACCTAGTCCACCTTACATTGAATGACTTCCACTATTATCACTATGGGCCCTCTACCCCGCCCCCCCACTACCTCTCTAGCTACCTTACAGAAGTCGAGCCACCGATAAAGAGAAGCAGGCTTGAGAAAGAAGCCACTGCCGCAAGCAGAACTGTCAAAGACTTGACGATAGGAGTGGACTTGGAACAACCATCAGTGGCTAAGCAGACCACATGGTGGGAGTGGTCCCAACTGAATGAGTGGGGATACTTAGATGGCTTTAGTGCAACAGGTAGAGGTAGCTACAATACAGAGGAAGTCGAGTATACAAGTCCAGAGGGAGTATGTCTCTTAGATTCAGAGGGAGAGACCAAAAGAGATGTAGATCATGGAGGAGGCAGCTCCAATGCTAGCACCTCCCTCGCTAAGAGGGAGTGTTAGAAAGTGTAGCTCGGGTAGGTACTTTCACATTGGGGGTGTTTAGCAATGTGAAAGGGTCCATCATATGTCTAGACTATTTAGTAATGGTGGGAGATGACTTAAGTCAATGTGAGACTAAGTCGCAACCGTTGATCTTGACTTAAGTTATTTCAACGATTGATTAAGTCCCCACCGTCAGATCTAGATCTCGAGGAGAAGATATAAGGGTCAGGGTTAAATGAGAGAAAGTCTAGGGTTTATAAAAGGTCAAGAGAGCCTCATTTCTCATTATCACAAGTGATTCTCACCATTTGAGCTAGAGATAGGGAGATCTAAATGTGATCCAACAACAAGTTAAGTTGTGCTTTCTAGAGAGGGTTGATTCAGGGCCCTAGAAGTCAGATCTAAGGACAATGATGGTACACAAAGAGTGAGTGAGCACTCAGGTGTGTCGGGGCAGGGGCCAAGGAATGGAGGCAAGAGACAACTAGGGAGATAGCAGCCAGGTGGGCTAGGCTATTAGCTGCATTTGTATTTCCTCATAACGACCATTATCCCAGGACGAGAGCCCTGATTTTATAGCAATAAAATCATCACCGAACTGATTTTCCCACCAGGGTTTTTCCAGGGGTTATTTACCCAAATATCTCGTCTGCAATGTGTATGGTTTATGTTTTGTTTTATGCTTCCGCTGAGTTTTCGTTGATAACCTAGTTGTGCAGTTAAATGTGATTTTATTTAGAGTTAGTTGTCTGGTGCTAGGTTAGGTAAATTCAACAGTGTGTTATATGAATAGGAAAAATTACTACTTGAAGAGAAAAGATTGCGTTAAAGACAATTGTCATTTCCATGTATGAGAGATTTATATTTGTTGCAAAAAATCAGACTATGTTTTACTTGGAGAAAATTTCATAATAATCGTCACCAGAAGTGGAAACAAAAAAACGTTTGCAAGGTCATAAAGTGCATCAAGATAAGTGTTGGATGTTTTGTATGTTTCATCCCCGACAAACTTGAGTCCACTTTTTCCCTTGCAAATGGAATTTGGTCAAAATTTATTGCACAAAAATAGCTGTAATAGTTAACAATTTAATTAAACAGATTTGATCTCGGTTAGTTTGAGACAATGTTGCATTGACGGAAGGGGTGCAGGTGAACATATGGGAGAAGGGTTGTCCAGAGTGAAAGCCCATGCAACTCTGGGTCGAGATAATTTAAATCTTAAAATTCATAATAGTTTTATCATACGTTGATTTCGACTTTTATGCACCAAATTATGGCTAACAATTTAATTAAGCATATTTGATCTAGGTTAGTTTGAGACAATATCACATGGATGCAAGGAGTGCAGGTGTGGGTATGGAAGTAGGTTTGTCAAGAGTGAAAACCCATGCAACTCTTGGTTGAAATTATTTAAATGTTAAAATTTATAATAGTTTTAACATAGATTGATTTCTACTGTTATTCTCCGAACAGATTAATAACAAAGATATCCACATAAAATGCGATTTATTGATAATATTTCAAAATTACATTACAAAATAGAAAATTTATCTTTTGGCAGCCAAATGTATACTCGGGACACTGATAGGTTGGCAGGTTGGCACTATGGATACTTGATCAAGCTTCCTTTAAGCATTGAGCATCCACCAACTATAGGTGCACATTATGACCCAAAGAAGAGAGAAAATCTCTTAAAGTGAAGACTAGAAGAAATTATACTTGTGTGATGCCATGACATTATTGTTGATAATTACAATTGCCTGTGAGGAAGCCCATGAGTTGGTTGTGCCCATGAGATGGGTGTGTTGTTCCTCTCTTAGACGGAGATGGAACGTTGTGTGCCCCTGTGTGGGGTGAGGAAGCCCATGAGTTGGGTGTGTAGTTCCTCTCTGAGACGAAGATGGAACGCTGTGTGCCCCTGTGTGGGGTGAGGAAGCCCATGAGTTGGGTGTACCCATGAGCTAGGTGTGTTGTTCTCTCTAAGACGGAGATGAAATGATGTGTACCCTTGTGAGGGGTGAAGGAGCCCATGTGATGGGTTTACTGTTCTCCTCTGTGTAGAGAGTTGAGATGATGTGGTACTCCAAATGATTCTCCTGTGAGACACAGTGAGATAGAGATCTGTTGAGTAGGACGTCACTGTGGATGAGCACAAGTGGACGTGATCCTAGTGGCTGAGCACTAGTGAGTGTGTGTCCAGATGATTTTCTTGTGAGACGCATTGAGATAGAGATCTGTTGACTTGGGCGTCCCTGTGGCTAAGCACAGGTGGACATGCCCCTAGTCGCTCAACATTAATGGGTGTATGAAATCCCTTGCTATATTGTCTAAGAGTTAGACTTACCTGTAACCCTAATTGTGATGTAAAAGGTACAAGTCGGCCCCACCATAAAGCAAAAGATAATTAATATGGTAATTATTAATTATATTTTGAGTTATTGAGGTCGACCCTATTGTGCCAATAGACACATCATTTGATGTGATAAGTCTTGTATAAATAAAGGTGAATCCCCATTGAGGACACACACTTATCATTATGTCATCTCATGATTTCAGAAGTTGTGGTCTGAAATTATGAGAATTACAACACCCCCTTGTGTGCTAGGTTTGTTGATGGCGTGGGAGGTCTTTCTCTTGAGAATATAACAAAGGATTGGCTAAGTTTTCTTCTTTTGTTGAGAAGGTTTTCCCAGGATACTTCTTGTGTTCTTGTGCATGGTTATTCTTCTTGTGATCTTGGTTTATTACAACCATTGTGTTGCTGCAAAATGGTTATGGTTCAGTTTATGCTAAACAGTAAGATAAATAATATTTCATCTGCGTACCATAAAATCAACATGGAATTAGAGCAGACTTCAAGTTGATCATGTGCATAGTCAAAAAGAAGGCAACCATGGGAGGAGACCTTGCCGTCAGCATGAGGAAAAGAGGGCCGAACCTCTCCTTAAGTGGTAAAGGTTGAGGTCGAGCCTCCCTTAAAATTCTGCGGTAAAGGATGAGGTTGGCCGCAGCCTAGAAAGAAGAACCCTGTGATAAAAGGAAAGGATAATCAGTGGAACTCTCCACACTCTCCACCAAGAATGGCATACCTCGTTAATAATCATTTGAAGAATAAAGTGTTTGGGGATTCAAATTCAGAGGTGAAGATGGTGAAGGAGACCTGTGGCAGCGAACATTTGAGGTAATATTCAGCCTAAGTCTGAGGTAGCGATCAAGGTACAGGTCTGAGGTGGCATTTGGGTACATATTCGAGTTCAGTAGTTTGAGGGTAGTTATGTTGCAAGTTCAAGCTCTCCTTGTCAAGAGCAAGCTCAAGTATACTAGGGGTAGAACTGTGGTTGAATATGAAGGATATTTGAGGCACTTCCATTGCAGCTCTGAACCCACTCTTGGAGTAGATCCGAGCTGTTGTTGGTAGCAGTATTATCATAGGTCCGAGTCATCCTTCTAAGGACAATTGATGCAGATCTGTGGCAGAGGAGGCCAAAACCTTGACTATTAAAAGGCATATTTTTGGGCAGTGAAAAGAGACTTTTGGGACGACTTTATGACAGTTTTGAAGTAAACTTAAAAGGGAAAATTTGAAGCAGTTTAGACTTGTTATAAGGGAAAATTGAAGGGCAGATCTGAGACAAGTATAAGGGTTGTTCCAATGCAAGTCTGAGGAAGAACATGGCTGAGGTTAAGGACTGTTTTGGAGTGAACCTATGCTAAGTTTAAAGCCTTTTTTTTTTCAAAGTGCGAGCTACATGAGTCTCTTGGTCGAATGTCAGATCTGGTACAGGAGTAACTTTTGGTGAGCCACAGGGGTAACATTTGCTGTGAGTCTTTGGAGCATCCTAAGCAGGTTTCAGGACTATCTTTGAAGCAATTATCAGAGGTTTCTAAGCAAGAGTTCTAACACAAGTTTCAGAGCAGTTCAAGTGGAGATTTCAGATCTATATTGGTAGAAGATTTAACTCAGCAAGGAAGCAAAGTATAATGTTTGTATTTTGATCAGTTCAAGGTCATATTTTGTGCAGACCTAAAGCTACAATGTTGATGCATACTTCGTTAGAGATATGTATGGTACAAGGTGGCTACAGGGGCAAACAAGTTTGCTTATAGAATGCAGCAGTGGCAAGTGGCCACAAGAAGCTACAACAACATAATTTGCCTTCTAGTCTATGAAACAAGCGAGGAATGTCATTGGTCATCATGACATTGACAAACAAGCAGAATCTCCATTGGTGTACACTCTCAGGTATGCACTTGTATATATTATTTGCATCATTGTCATAAGGGTACTTGCAGGAGGAAGGAACCCTTGGTGCAATCGTGAATCCAGAGGGATCTCAGTGCATTCAGAAGAGCAACACACTAGAAGTGAAGACTCCAGGTTTGATTGTTTTAAATTATCATGCCTCTAACCTACATTTCTAAGGTTGCTACATTACAAGTAGGTGTTGTAGTTGTGACAACAATCCTTAAATTGTTTTGATTATAGAGATGTACTCATGAATCTCCTCTAGGAGATATTCTTGTCTTGTTTCCTTTCATTTGTTTTCTTGTTCCAGGTAGGTTAACAACAAAGGAAGATGTTTATCCTTCAGACTTCAGAGGGAGTTACTTGACTCAGAGGGAGTTAAACTAATTGAGAAGAAGGAAGAGACATTACCTTCTCCCCTTCAACAGTTCAAAGGGAGACAACCATTATTCCAGTTGATCCAGCTGCTCAAGTTGATATCCCCAGAGATATTGCAGTAGGGCATAAAAGACATGTCTGGGCTCGACAAACTTTGCAAGGGGCAGAGGGACATGCAACCACCCAAGACACATCCCGAAAAACAAGAGACCAAAGAGATTTTCGAGTTACCTTTCAGCCATGGGCCACATCATTGATTCTGAGCCTTCTTGTCATGGAGAAGCTACAGGTGAGCAGGTATGCCAAGATGCCATGACAGAAGAATATCAGTCTATCTAGAAGAATGATGTATGGAATATTGTTTCGAGACCAAAAGAGAACTCTGTAGTGACTTCCAAGTGGATCTATAAGATCAAACATGCAGTTGATGGAAGTGTTGAGAAATACAAAGCGAGATTTGTAGCTAGAGGATTCTCACAAATAGAGGGAGTTGTCTATGATGAGACATTTGATCCAGTAGCCCGATACACTTCCATCCGTACTATCATCCATGAGTTGGAAACTACATCAAATGGATGTAAAGACAACCTTTCTCAATGGTGAGATTGCGAAATAAGTTTATATCGAGCAACCAGAGGAATTCATGATAAACAACAAGAAATATCATGTATACAGGTTGAAGAAAGCCCTGTATGGACTAAAGAAAACACCTCATGCTTGGTACGAGAAGATGGATGGATTCTTGATGAGTTTGGGCTTCATCAAGAGTGTCGCCGATCCAAATCTATGTTATCATATTGTTGGTGACGAGTGCCTGGTCTTGGTCTTGTATGTGGATGATTTATTCCTTACCGATTCAGAAAGGCTTATTGTTGAATGCAAGCGAGCATTGACTTCTGTTTTCGAGATGAAGGATCTGGGTATGATGCACTACTTCTTGGGACTAGAAGTATGGCAGAGAACAGATGAGATTTTCCTGAGTCAAGGAAAATATATAGTGGAAATATTCGAGATGATGGACTGCAAATCCATGCCTACACTAATGATGGTGAACTTGAAGAAGATGAATGAGGCTTCTTCTGATTTAGATGAGATTGATCCACATGTGTACCGACAACTAATTGGATCATTGATGTATCTGGTTAACACTAGACCTGATATATGCCACTGTAGATTGGGCAGGGAGCATAGTGGACCGAAAGAGCACATCCGATTGTTGTTTTACCTTGGGGTCTGCCATGGTTTCTTGATGCAGCAGGAAACAAAGCTCTGTGGCCTTGAGTACCGCAGAAGCAAAGTATATAGCATTGAGTGTGGCAGTCCGTGAAGTAGTATGGCTTCGCAAGCTTCTAACAGATTTATTTGATCATGAGATGGATCCTATTATTATTCATTGTGATAACCAGAGCTGTGTGAAGCTCTCTGAGAACCCTGTGTTTCATGATAGATCGAAACACATTGAGATAAAATATCATTATATCAGAGACATGGTGCAAAGGAAAGCAGTACACGTGCAATACCTTCCTACACATGAGCAGATTGCAGATATCTTCACCAAACCGCTTGCCAAGACGAAGTTCAAGTACTTCTGTGAGAGACTGGCTTGGTGGAGAATACCTCCCTAGCTGAGAGGGAGTGTTGATGATTATTGCCAAGACGAAGTTCGAGTACTTTCGTGAGAGATTTGGCCTGGTGGAGAATGCCTCCCTAGTTGAGAGGGAGTGTTGATGATTACAACTGCATGAGACATCCTCCAGGACACAGACTGAGTGAGTCGGCCTGTGAGGAAGCCCATGAGTTGGGTGTGCCCATGAGATGGGTGTGTTGTTCCTCTCTGAGACGGAGATGGAACGTTGTGTGCCCCTGTGTGGGGTGAGGAAGCCCATGAGTTGGGTGTGCCCATGAGATGGGTGTGTAGTTCCTATCCGAGACGGAGATGGAATGCTGTGTGCCCCTGTGTGGGGTGAGGAAGCCCATGAGTTGGGTGTGTCGTTCTCCCTGAGACGAAGATGAAATGATGTGTACCCCTATGAGGGGTGAAGGAGCCCATGTGATGGGTTTACTGTTCTCCTCTGTGTAGAGAGTTGAGACGATGTGGTACTCCAGATGATTCTCCTGTGAGACACAGTGACATAGAGATCTATTGAGTAGGACGTCACTATGGATGAGCACAAGTGGACGTGATCCTAGTGGCTGAGCACTAGTGAGTGTGTGTCCAAATGATTCTCTTGTGAAACGCAGTGAGATAGAGATCTGTTGACTTGGACGTCCCTGTGGTTGAGCACAGGTGGACGTGCCTCTAGTGGCTGAGCAGTAGTGGGTGTATGAGATCCCTTGCTATATTTTCTAAGAGTCAGACTTACCCGTAACCCTAATTTTGATGTAAAGGGTAAATGTCGACCCCACCATAAAGGAAAACATAATTAATGTAAAATATAATTCATATGGTAATTATTAATTATATTTTGAGTTATTGAGGTCAGTCCTATTGTGCCAATAGACACATCATTTGATGTGATAAGTCTTGTATAAATAAAGGTGAATCCCCATTGAGGAAACACACTTATCATTATGTCATCTCATGATTTTAGAAGTCGTGGTCTGAAATTATGAGAATTACAACACCCTCTTGTGTGCTAGGTTTGGTGATGGTGTGGGAGGTCTTTCTCTTGAGAATATAGCAAAGGATTGGCTGGGTTTTCTTCCCTTGTTGAGAAGGGTTTCCCATGATACTTCTTGTGTTCTTGTGCATGGTTATTCTTCTTGTGATCTTGGTTTATTACAACCATTGCGTCGCTGCAAAATAGTTATGGTTCAGTTTATGCTAAACAGTAAGAAAAATAAAAATGCCCCAGCTTACCATAAAATCAACAATTGTGAACCCCTAGATTGCTTACGCAATTAGAGGGTTAAGATCCAACGAGATTCCATTAGGCTGGTTCCATTACAAATGCATCTAGACATTTACAATGATCAAAACCTGTTTCAAAGCTAATGCCACTATAGTTAGAGAAAATTGTTAAGAATAACAGTTTTCTTTTTCCAAGAACTTGAGATTGGAGAGCTGGCATGATAGAGATGTTTATATATTAAAGTTCCTTGTAAAAAGCTAGTCTAATGGGACTATTTTTCTCTATATGTGAGATGATTAGTCTTGCTTGCTTTTTGTTTTTTTTGGAAGAAGAATACATTTTGGGCATGTAGTTCCGATGGATGAAAGAGTGATGAGTCAAGATCAATGTTGTGCAGGTGGATTGTCTCCTAGAGTGACATGTATCAACTTGTTGGAGGATGTCCATTTGGCAAGAGAAGTCTAAGTTTGACTCATGTCAAGACTCTAATTCGAGTGGCTATGTTTAGGTTTATTTTTGCCAAGTTTGACTTTCCAAAATTTGATTCCATATGCTAGATTTGACCACTCCACAACCTAGTTTGACCTCTTCGGTATACTTGGCATGTGCTAATTCTATCTAGCCTAAATTTAAGTCTTAAATAAATAGTTTTATGTTGAGAAATGCAACTCAAGTAGGAACTTCTTGCACAGGTTCAATGTGAACATGGAGGAAGTGGTTCAAGACATTTCTTTGGTGACCACCTTGGAAAGGTAATCATTAATTCTATCTTGTAATTTCACTTGGAAAATAAAAAATAAAAGTGAAAGTCTAATGTTTTGAAGTCAACTAGCCTTAGGAATCTAAATGAAATGTTCTTGAAGTTTTAGAACATTAATGACTTAGACTAGAATTCAATTTTAGTTGTACATCTTATGATCAAGATAAGTGGCAACTAAGATTGAGGAAATTAGTTATCATCTCTCAAAGCATAAATATGACAAGATAGGAGGAATCTCACACACATGTAACGAGATCAAGAGAGCTGGAGAAAGGAAGAGTGCATTAGGAAGAGAAGAAGTGTTAGATTTTCATTAGTTTTCATTAACATTAGATTTACCATAACATTTTTATCTTCTTTTTGTTGATGTTTTGGTCGCTGCGGGAGGTATTAACCTCCATGGATAAACCTTTGACTAGAATAGAATATTCCGGAAGCAAGAGAAAACCTAAGCAGATGTGTGAAAACCCTGGAAGACAAGTCGACTCAACAACATAAGTAATATTGACGTATTATATACAGAAAAGGACAGGTCGGCCCTGCTTGAAGAGACACATGTTCACCTGGCTAGATTAGTATGAATAGAAGGTGCTTGAGCTCATTTGGCAACACACTCACACTCAACAAAGTGGTGTGCAAGTCTAGAGGAAGAGTGCAGCTGCAACGACTATAGCTAGGTACTGGTCTTTGTCTGTGGTTCGAGACTTTCTGCTTGGTGCGCTACCTTTGGAGAAAGGTGCACTCTCTCTCTTGGTTATCTATTGGGTCTAGTGCTGCTTCCTGGAATCATTCTTTCTGTCAAAGGTTAAGGTGCTCAGGGGTGGCCTTGTGCCTATGGTTGGGTGACAATGTTGTGACATTGTCCATGGTTAAACGAGCACAATATTCTAACAGGTTATGGGACCACACCACCTTCAGAATAGTCTAACCATTGGAAGGTAGATTCACAGCTCTCTGTCAGGCGCGTTGTAGGTTGCAGTGTCAGTTCCTTCATGCCATTTGCAGCACCAGTTGCAGTGCCAACACCAGTTGCAGTGAAAGTTTCTGTGAAGTATTAGGACTAATTTTTGGTTATCCTAGTGCACCCTAACCCAACGCATCTCTTGGTGCCCTCAACCATAAAAAATGTCAAAGTTGAATTTTTGGGTCAAAGTCAATGTTTGACTGGTCAAATTCAAGGTTTGATTGGTCAAAGTCAAAAGAATGGTCAAGGTCAAAGTCAAAGACGATCATGACTTCCTCCATAAAATTAGAGTGGTGCAACAGAAGCATGGTCTCTTGGTAGATCATGGAAGACAAGGATTGACATCATCCTTGCAAATAACAAAGGGAAAAATTATGGAACCATAGACTGAAGAGCATGCGTCAAAGGATGAAGAGTTTGATTTTTGGAGCTTCCAAGCACATGAACGTGGAGTAGGAGAAACAATAAAAAACAACTACTGCAGATCTGAATCTCTGAAAAGAGAAGGGATCTTTGTCTAAGAAACAATTGTAGAGCCAGAAAGATCTCAGATCTAATACATTCAGAGGAACAACACACTCTCTAGGTTGGAAAGAATACTTGTCTTAGAAGAAAAGAAACTCAAGCGGAACAATAGCCAGACTCCAGGTTTGCATATCAGGTTTGATATTTTTATCACTGTTGAAGTATTGGAATCATTTAGATTTCATTAATGCTAGGAACAAATGAATACTTAATAACATGTACTATTAATATAAATGCTTATTGTACTTAATTGCAATATGAACTAACATCTCCTCTAGGAGATATTTCTTGTTCTTGTTCTCAGGCAGGACACCTTGGTAATGCTATAATGAATTACCATGAAATTGATATGTTCTTATATAAAATGCTATTATATTGGAAATACTTTTGCTCTTGTTGTTTCTATTTCAGGCAGGTTATCCTACGTATTCCAGGAAGGTTATCATAGAAAATCAAGACTTGAAAGGACTCAAAGGGAGTCAAACTTCAGAAGGAGTCAATGATCAGGAAGAAGCAAGGTTTCGTGACACTTTGCAGGATGCATAGGGACATGCAACAGACAAAAATGTGGTTCGAGGATTCTCTCAGTTAAAGGGAGTTGATGGCAGAATTCAAAAATAAAGATCTTGTAGGCCTTTGTGCCGAGTTGTAGGCCTTCCTGTTGAGTTGTAGGCCTTTGTATTGAGTTGTAGGCCTTCATGCCGAGTTGTAGGCTTTGTGTCGAGTTGTAGGCTTCGTGGCGAGTTGTAGGCCTTTGTGGCGAGTTGTAGGCTTCGTCTCGAGTTGTAGGCCTTCGTGCCTAGTTGTAGTCTTCGTGTCGAGTTGTAGGCCTCGTGTCGGGTTGTAGGCTTCATGCTGAGTTGTAGGCTTCATGCCGAGTTGTAGGCCTTGTGCAGAGTTGTAGGTTTTATGCCGAGCTGTAGGCTACTCTAGTGAGATGGTCTAGTATGCTGAGTTGTTGCTACACCAATGAGACCGTCTGGTACGCTAATGGCATAGTCGAGAACCTGTATGGTTGTGATGGTGTTGCTTGTAATATGATCTAGGTGATCATGATATAGCTTGTGTAGCTCTAGTGATGCTATCGGTCTGCAAGACCATGTAGGTCTTTCCCATGCCATGTGAGATGGATGGATAATGATGATAGTAATGATGATACTCAAGACATGGGTGAGCACGTCATGTGGGTGTAGCCCATGACAATGATGGTGACACACACTACGAGATGTAGCTCTAGTGTTCTCTAGTGGGTTGTGGCCCCTAGATGAGATTGACAGGTCCACATGGGTGTAGCCATGTGTGACATAATGGTGCTACCAGTGGCATGGTCTGTGTAACCATGACGAGAGGATCATGGCATAGTGAGCAAGGCTATGAAGACCAGAAGGGAACATCATGGTTAAATACCTCCCTAACTAAGAGGGAGTGTTGATATTTTGGTCACTGTGGGAAGTATTAACCTCCATGGATAAACCTTTGACTATAATAGAATATTCCAGAAGTAAGAGAAAATCTAAATAGATGTGTGAAAACCCTGGAAGACAAGTCGACTCAGCAGAAGAAGTAATATTGAAGTATTATATGCAGAAAATGACAGATAGGCCCTGCTTGAAGAGACACCTGTTCACTTGGCCAGATTAGTATAAATAGAAGGAACTTGAGCTCATTTAGAAACACACTCACACTCAAGAAAGTGGTGCACAAGTCTAGAGGAACAATGCAACAGGGTACTAGTCTTTGTCTGTGGTTTGGGACTTTCTACTTGGTGTGCTACCTTTGGAGAAATGTGTGCTCTCTCTCTCTCTTGGTTATCTGTTGGGTCTAGTGTTGCTTCCCAGAATCATTCTTTTTGTCAAAGGTTAAGGTGCTTGGGGGTGGCCTTATGCCTATGGTTGGGTGACAATGCTGTGACATTGTCTATGGTTAAACGAGAACCCTTTTAACATTCAATAATAATATACTGAAATATATAAGCAACAAATAAACAAGCACAAGAAGACACAAGGATTTATCCTGGGAAAACCCCAAACTAGAGGAAAAACCCAACCAACGTTTCTTAGAGAGAATATTCCAATACAACCATGAACAAGCTCTAATCACAAGGGCAAACCAACAATGAAGAACCTTGATAACAAATACTTATCTCTTCTTCTTGTCAAACCCTAGTGAGGGTAGACAACTAATCAACACCACAGAACTGACACCAAGATAGCACACCACAGCGTTGGCATCAAGATAGGCGCATCACTAGAACTGGCACCATAGAGTTGGCGCCACTGGTAACTGGTAAATGCAATTGCTACTCCAACTGATAACTGGCACAAAGCAATTGAGCAACACCACACAACCTTAGCGCAACTCCTCCAGAGGTAGGACCCAAGAGAAATCACCAAGGTCCACCAAGAATATCCTTCCCCAAGTGGGGCGCACTTTCCAAGAGAACCAGAGACCAGAAACAATGAAATTGCTGCAACTGCAGCTACCTAGTGCACACTCCAGAAGGAGAACTGTCTAATTGTACAAATGAACTGACCTAGACTTGTATTTATACTAATCTGGGCATCAGTGTGGGGCCAACTTCTTATTTTGGGTCTTCAACTTTAGTTTATTATTTTTGTGGGCTGACTTCTCTTTCGGGAAATTATATTTCTACTTTATTATTATTTCCTATGGGTCGATTTCTCTTCTTTGGTCTTCTATTTCACTTTATTCTTTTCCGGGGTGGTCTTCAACTGTTCAATGGTCTTCCTTTGACTTCTTGGAATCTTCTTCTTCTCTAAGAAAAGTTGTCTAGGAGGGAATACATCTCGCAACTACCAAAACATCAACACTCCTTAGCTAGGGAGGTATTCTTTCACAATGTTTTCTTGTAGTAGTCCACTGACTACCCTACAATCATCTAGTAGCCCCAAGGCTACCACCATGCATCAATAGCTACATCCTCTGCCATAGTCTATATGACTATGCTGCAATCAACTAGTAGAATTAAGCTACTGCCATGCTCTCCAACAATCAACTAGCAGCACAATGCTGCCACCATGCTGTCACGACTACATAGCAATCAACTAGTAGCATTGAGCTACTACTATGCCATCGGTAGCTCGAATCATCCGTCACGGTCCCCAAGACTATGATGTAATCATCCAATAACACACAACTACCCATACTGTTCAGTAGTACACAACTACTACCGTAGTCTAGTAGTACACAACTACTGCCATAGTCCTCCTGACTGTGTTGTGATGTTCCTTCTTCTTTTCTTGTAGTCTTATTCACACCCATCCACCTCTCATGGTATGGGAAAGACTACCTCCATAGCCCCATTCACACCTAGCCACCTCACATTGCTTAGGCAAGGCTATCCCATGGTCCAAGACCATGCTCCAAGTCTTATTTACACCTAGCTACCTTGCATGGCATAGGAAAGACTTGCCACAAGTCTTATTCACACCTAGCCACCTCACATGACATAGGTAAGACCTGTATCGGGCTGTGATGTTTCTCCTATCGCAGTAGTCTTATTTGCACCTACCCACCGTGAGATCGGAAGAGCGTCGTGTAGGGAAAGAGTGTAGATCTCGGTTCACATGGCTTAGGCAAGGCTACGCCATGGTCCCAATCACACCTAGCCACTTCACATGGCATAGGAAAGACTTGTACCATGCTACTCATTACTCCTTCAGTCACTTCACATGACTGATCTGGGAAACCCTTGTCCAAAGGGGGAGCCCGCTGTAGGATAAACATCAAGCCTCCCTCTCAACGAGGGTGGAGATTCTGCATCATGCCAAGCTTGTCTCTGAAGTGCTCATACTTGCACTCTAGATAGAGGCTTGGTGAGAATGTTCATTATTTGCTTATTAATGGATATGTAACGGAGCTCCACAACGCCTCTCTGCACCATGTCTCAGATGTAGTAGTATTTGATCTCTATATACTTCTACTTGTCATGAAACACATGATTCTTTGACAGCTTCACAGAACTTTGATTGTCACAATGTATCAAAGTTGGCTCCAACTCTAGATCAAATAACCTTGCAAGCAACTTCTGGAGCCACACTACTTCACGGATTGCAACATTGGTTGCAATATACTATGCCTCTGTTGTACCGAGTGCCACTGACGTCTGCTTCCTACTCAACCATGAGATCATGCTTGATCCCAAACTGAAGCAACACCCTGAGGTGATTTTCCGGTCCACTGCACTCCCTGCCCAGTCAGAGTTTGTATAACTCCGCGACTGCACATCTCCATTCGAGACATATCTTAATCCATATCCAATTGTACCATGTAAGTTACCTCAACACATGTTTTGCAGCTATCCAATGTGCATGTCTAGGCTCAACCATGTACTGACTCAAAGTTCTCACTGCAAAACATATGTTCATCCTGGTGTTAACCAGGTACATCAAGGATCCGATCCACTGTCTGTACATCGTGGGATCCACCAAATCTGAAGATGAATCACTCAAGAGCTTCAAGTTTGTCATCATAGGTCTGGCCATGGACTTGCAGTCCATCATCTCAAATATCTGCAGGATCTCAACAATGTATTTTCCTTGGCTAAGGAAAATCTAATCTGGCCTCTGCCACACCTCCAATTCTAAGAAATAATGCATTAGACCCGGATCCTTCATCTCGAACTCTGAAGTGAGTTCCCTCTTGCATCCATTTGTGAGCTTCTCATCCCCTGTAAGAAACATGTCATCCAATATCAAGGGGAAACCATCCCCAACCTCATCAAAATAACTGTTTGGCATATCCTGCCCTGGGTGCCTGCTTAAGCCCATACAAAGCCTTCTTCAATCTACATACATGAGACTCCTCACGTATCTTGTGGCTACTCTATGTACACTTTTTCTGGACACTGGAGCAAGTGTCGTGTCATAATCTTCTCCCTATTGTTGGGAGAATCCTCTGGCCACAAATCAAGCTTTGTACATCTCTATGCTGCCATTTGTAGCATGCTTGATCTTGTAGATCAACTTGTAAGTCACCACTGAGTTCCCTTCTGGTCTTGGAACCAAGGAAAAAATCCATATCCCAGTCCTTTTGACTGGCTTCCTCCTCTGTCATTGTAGTAAAGTCTATTGAAAAAAGGGAATCCTCCCAAGAGATCTCACATCTCCTAGAAGTCTTTGAAGCTACGATCTAGCCTCCTCAACTCATGGCATCTGTCTGTCAATCCTGGACGACATCTCTCTCTTCCATTTGAATCCGAGGAGGAATACTTTTTGAATGAAAGTCTCTAAGCCACAGGCTCACTCTGAGATCATGCTCACTCTAAGATCATACTCACTTAGAGTCTACATGCTCCCTTTGAAGCTTGACTTCCTCTAAGTCTATATAATCTCCTGAGCCATATGCTCCCTCTGCATGTGATGACCTCCTCTGAAGTCTGATCTCTTATGAATTATCCTGGGGAGGCTGCTCCTCCCTATTGGATCTCGAGGGCTGACTCCCTCTAAACTCTAGCTCCTTCTGAGCTGGTACTTGGTGGGGCCGCCTGCCTCAACACTGGTGGAGCCATCTGCTCCTTCTCATGATATGGCTCATCAATTCCATATATATGTATCCCCTTTGCATATTTTTGTTAAGGTTTAATCTATTATTAGAGTTCTTTGCATTTCAATAGACAACAACAACATAAGATAGGATCACTGAGAAATACACAATCACAAGAGACACATCATTTATCCTAGGAAACCCTCAACGGGAATAAAACCCTGCAAAAACTTCCTTATTATAGATAGCCAATACAATGCCAAGAGATAACTC
>CBVK0102538525.1:0-10970 GCA_900067695.1 Picea abies | reverse complement strand
GGCACGTCTCTTTCCCATAAAATGATTAGTATTTTATTACACGATTCCTTGATCACATGTTTAGGTTGTCATTGAATTCTACTATTGCTACTTTCACGTTGGTTGGTTTGTGTTTTCGCAGATCCGATTCCACAAGAGCACTGGAGTGAAGTAGGGACAACAAAGATATAAGGAAGCGATCCATAAGGTATGTTATCTATTCCTCCTTTGGTAGTAAACTCAATGACTACAACTTAGGGAAAGCGTCCTGTTCCGTCTCGTTTTGTTCTAGATCTAGGTGGATCTAGGGGGATTAGTTCATGTCTGCATCTACCGATTTACCCAATAACATACATCCCCAAGCTTATTGAAAATTACATCGAGTTTTTTAAACCTTTAGCGCACAATTGAAATCTTTGGTAGGTGATGGTGACATGATGCTCGGATTTCTAGTAGCCACAAAGGATTTATTGGAATTCTCTATCTACCTTTTCAACATAAAAAATTATGAAGAATTTCTTTGCCTGCTTGAAATAATGAAGGTGGAGTTGGTAAAAAAAAATTAGGAAGTTGGTAATTTTTTTTTATGGAGTTTGGTTAGAAAAATTTATTGAATTGCTTAATTTTTTTTTATGGAGTTGTTAAGAAATACCATGGGCCAGCGAATAAAACCATGGGCTAGCAGAGAAAAACTACTCTGATACCACCAGAAGCAAATCTACTGGTTACTTCACATTAGCTTCCATAATAATAGGGACGGATCAATATATTCACGAGGAATAAATATATTTATCATCCATTTTTATTCGAGTGGGTTAGCTCGAGTGGTTGAGAGTTGTGGTTATTTCGATTAAGGTCTTGGGGGTCAAATCCTCGATCAACTGTTGTTGAGTTTGTGGAGCCTCACTCGATGTACCCACCAAGTTAGGCCCGTAATCAGGCCGATGATTTACCCCGTTTACCATCCACAAAATGTGGGGAAGTACTCGGGGGTTTCCCGTGTTGTGTTCCCAAGAATTTATCTATTTATTTATTATCCATTTTCATGATATGATATACAATGATCTACATATAGATACACATAGGGGTGATAAGTCACGACCTTGGCAAAGGTCATGACTTATCGTAATTACATAGACTTATTATTGTCATGAATTGTAATTTATTACGTAGACTTATCATTACCATGACTTATAGTTATTACATTATAATGCCTATATTACATAATAATTGACCTGTAACTATTATTGCATGATAATAAATGTAATAAACTTTAGGTATATTATAGGGGGCACTTTGGATTTCTGATAACTTATCATAGGATCGAGAAGGATTGATTCTAAGAAGGTTTTAAAACTGATGTTCAAAAGTTTATGGTCGAGTGTTTGTTTTGCGAATAGAACAAAGAAGAGAGGATCAAGAACTCGGGTCTTCTAAAATTGTTAGCCATACCAAGTCAATGTTGGGAAGAGGTCTCAGTGGATTTAATTATAATTCTACCAAAGTATGAAGGGAATAATGTCATCTTGGTAGTGGTGGATCAACTCACAAAGTATGCCTATTTTTACTCACTTTCTCATCCTTTTAAAGCAAGTGCAATGGCCATAACATTCATGGAAATAATTTAAAATCTACATGGAAACCTCATTATTATTGTAAGCGATAGAGATATGATTTTCACTAGTAATTTTTGGACTAATTTGTTTTATTGTCTGGATAATCAACTAGCTCATAGCTCCTCTTACCATCCCTAGCCTAATGGGAAAACTACGATTATGAATAAATGTCCGCAATGTTATCTTGATAGCTTTGCATATGATAACCAATCACAATGGGTCAAATGGTTACCTTTAATAGAGTGGTATAGTACATACTTCCATACTTCCCCATTTATGGCACTCTATGGGTATCATCCTCAACCGATCACATCCTCAACCGATCAACCGATCTTGGTGCTTGTGTGATGCAAGAGAAAAATACCTAAGTTTAGTGGGATGTAAACTCTGGGATGGATAAGAAGCTTGAAAGGATAGCACTAGGGTTTGTCTTGTAGCTTTTGTACCTTTGTGATACAAGAATGCCCGAGGTTTGGGTGATGTAAACTTTGTAGTAAGAGATGAGTGCTAGAGGAATGAAGAATACCCAGAGCTTGGTATGATTCTTTGGTGGAAATAGAGCTTGGTGTGATTCTTTGGTGGACATAGAGCTTGGTGTGATTCTTTGCGGACATAAAGCTTGATGAGAGGCCATGCTTGACTTAATTAGTTGTTTTCATGTTGATGTGATGATGTATGAGGTGAGACACTTGTTGGTGATTGTTGTTGTACTTGTCTTGGAGTTTTTGTACTTGCGTTGATGCAAGGAAGGAAGGCGCAAAGAAAGGGTTTGTTTGAGAAAAAACCTAGAGATGACTTACAACACTAGGGTTTGAGTCCTTGTGCGAGGAGCACTTAGGGTTGGTGGGAAAGAAACAATAGAGAATACTTAGAGTGCTTAGCTTGGAGAACTTGTGTGATGCACTCTTAGAGAATCACCTAGAACACTTGTGTGATGCAAGTGGGAGATCAAGGGTGGAATTCTTGGTGTTGATGCTAGCTTAGTGTTGAGCAGAGTCGCTTGGAGTAGCTTGGTGTGATGCCTTGCTAAGTTGCATTTGTTGGTTAGGGTTTGTTGTTGATGGTGGATGCCCTTGCTAGGGTTTAGATGCAATTGGAGTATCTTGGCTTGTGATACATAGACATGACATGTTAACTAGCTTGTGTTGAGTTGATGGTATGTACTTGTATCTTCATTATGTTGTAATATGAAGTTTATCTTTGATGTCCAAATATTGTGCATTGCAGATCTAAAAAACAAACTTATGTTTCTCATGTCAATGAGTAGTTTCTAGGGTTGCTTGGTATGTTGATTTACCATGAACAATTAACATATTTGTCAAGTGCTTTAACAAGCTAAGAAGGAACTAAAAGGGCATATTTAAGGCTGAAATAAAATTGTCGTTATAAAGTAATTTCCAAATTTTCTTTGTGAAGGGAATTTGTGCCTTAAGGGTTGTGAATCTTCTCCCCTTCAAGTTCATTGTTTTATTAGGTTGCATAGTGAATTTGTTTGAATAAAAGTGAAATTTATGATGTTGTAATTTATATTCCAAATTTAGCCATAAGGTTGAAAGTTCACAAGAAACATATATGGAGAACCTCAAGTATTGAGGGGAATTTTTGGAAGTGTTTTAAAGAGTGTATTTTCAAATTTTCCACAGTTTTTTGGTAAGAAGGATTGGCCTCAACTGACCAAAGAAGAGTTTGAGAGGAATAAGGTCATTCTTGGTTCTTTTCCAAAGTTTTATACTTTACGAAGATTGTGATATTTGCTACGCCTTTTTGGTTTGATGAAGGATAGTATAAGAGGATATTCTCTAGCTTTTGATCTACAACCATCTAGATTCACATTTATTTCTATATTATGGTTTCAATCAAATATTTTGAACAAGCAATTCCATATCCAATGCAACCGATATTCTTATAGGGTTTATTTATAGGATAAGCAGAATAACTGTTAACATAGACACATCCATGGTAATTGTTAATATAAACATGTTTATGATAATTGTTGTGTTTTAGAAAAATATTTGTAGACATATATGATTTCTATTGATAACAATTTATACAATATTTTGGACAGTTTGTTTCATTTAGGACCATAGGACCAAGTTGAAAGTTCTGATGATGGCAGGTTTGGATTGTAAATTTCTTGTGTTTGAAATATAAATGGTTTGTTTTTCCTTAAAAATTCTCAAATAAGGTTGATACCAACAACATTTCCTAACTCTTATCTAATAAAGTAATAACCCTCCATTTACCCTTCTCCAATGAAGTGAAATCAACCTTTCATCCCTTGATGAACCCTTAACCAAGAAAGAGTTAGGTGAAGTACATGCTCCATATATCTCCTTCTTAACCCTTAGCTAACAAAGATACACCAACCTTACATCTCCTTAAAAACACTTAGTTAACAAAACAAAGTCAACTTTTCATCTTCCTAGAAATCACTATTTAAGAGAGTAAACCCTCCATTTATTTCCTTATAAACCCTTCGCCAATGAAGCTAAGAAATCAACCCTCCATATATCTTCTCATAAACGCCAAGTGAATGAAGAGGTAGTTGTCGGGGGTGAATACAAAAGTAAGGCTTTGAAAATCCTTATTGGGCATTGGGAGCATCAAAGATATATTTCTTGAAGTATTTACCCCAATGTCTTGATACCTCTTTGTTAGCCGAGGATTGACAAGGAGATGGAAGATTGACTTATTTGTTTCATTAGCTAAGAGTTTATAAGGAGATACACTGAGGGTTGACATTAGATTAACATCTTTTTGATAATTAAAGGTTAATAAGAAGATGGAGGGTTGACATTAGATTGACATCTTTTTGCTAATTAAGGGTTAATAAGGAGATGGAGGGTTAATTTCACTTCATTAGCCAAGGAGTTGATAGTGAGCTATATGGAGGGTTGACCTAAAATGAGACCTTAAAACCCTTATTGGAACTTAATGCCTCAACTAGCAGACACAACCTTTCAAAGCCCAAAATGTAGTGTCAATTGTTGTAGGAAAGTATTTGCCCCCACCTTGCAAAGCCTTAATGTAAGCATTTATCACAAACAACCAATGAACCTTTCAATGCCTTACTACTTGGAACAAAGTATTCATCCACGATGACTTGATACCTCTTTGTTAGTCAATGACTAAAAAAGAGATGAAGAATATTGAGATCACTTTCCCTCCCTTTATGCAAGCCCCTTTTGTTGGACACACAAAGTCATACACTTAAAAATAAGTTTACCTTGTTGAATATTAGGCAACTCACTCACATAGATAAAGTCGCATGTGTCATTTGTAAATCTTAGAATTAAAATCAAGCTAATTATGACCTTCTTCCTTAGACCCACCCACTACTAAACCATAAACAATATGCCATTGATTTTATAAGGCAGAACATAAACATTGTTGAATATGATTACCAAGTTGCGTGGACTCTAGCAATCGACCCTACACCATACGCTCATAAGTGACATCTCCCACAAATATTGAAGTACCATGCGGAATCCAACAAATGTAAACTAGAGAGACTAAAGAGATAGAAAATGAGCTGCTGTATCTTCAAATAGATTAAAGAGGCATAAAGAATACAAAAAAGTGTACTTCGTCATCCAAATGAAATGAATTGAGTGAGACAACGTTATGCCGAATAAAGTGAAGTTGAGGTTATTTAAAAAAATAAGAAAAAGACAAAAACAGGTCTCTGATAAAACAGGACATCATTTATCCTCGTAAAATGTCAATTCGGTCAAACCATAAATACACAATTTCTCTAACATCTTCCAGTTTTCTTGTTCGACTGCAACCAACAACAAGCTGATCCCTCCTTTGCTCCTGTGGTTAACTGATTTCTAGAATTCAATAATGGCAGGCATCCGATGGCATCCCGAGGATTTCGATCACGTTCAGTCGCGGGTTCAAACCGTAGCAACTGCGGAATTGTTTTCTGACGACGATCGATCAATAGCTGCGGATTCATGGTCTATTAAGAGCGAGTATGGCAGCACGTTGGACGACGAACAGCGCAATGCCGATGCCTCTGCAGCTCTCTTTGCCGGTGTCTTCGGAACATCAGACTACAGGTAGCCAAACCCCTTCAATTTTCACTTTTGGACCTAAGTTTCTCAACATTACTCTGCCGCGAGTCTCTGTTATTACGATTCCTTTTTAATGTCTGCTTAATGATTGTTCTGTAACTGCGGGTTTTTTTTGGTTTAAATAGCTGGAAACGGGTTTCGGGGAACTGGGTTTCTCTGTTAAGGGTTTTCCGAGATTCGGATCTACGATCTAGGTCGTTTAATTATTAGCGAAAGGTATTGTCACTGATTCTGTGAAATTGTCAGTCAGAAGATTGTGTTGTCTTGACTGTCGTTTCGTTTTGTTTTGCCATCAACTTCTCGCCAACTTACAGGAGGTCATTTGCATTGTTAAGGGCCATGGGGTCGATGTTTTGCTGTCATCGAGCCGCATTTTGCGGAAAACAACTGCTTAACTGGAAGGACAGGTCTAATTTTTCCAGTAAAGGGCTTTTGCCATGAAAAGCCCTTCCACTTTGAAAATTGTGAAAAACAACACTTCCATTGACAACTGGAAAAAAAATACAATCACAATCCAGAAAAATAAATTTGCACTTGTATGTAAATGTAAATTCAGGGCCATAAACATGAATCTTGTTTCAGACTTCAACTGCAATCACAATATTAAGCCTCTAATTCCCTTGTCTTCCTTCTTTTGTCTTTTATCTTTTAGATGAAAATTCATCTTAAACCCTAATCTATTAAGCATTTAGATGTATAAAAAAGAAATTAAGTTTCTTTGTTTTTTTATCTTTTAGGCTTATAGATAATGAAAATCCATCTTAACCTCCTATCTATCAAATACCTAGATGCGTATAAAAAAGAAACTAAGTTGCAAACCTCTTGGTGCTTAAAAGATCTTGGGTTAAGATGATATAAATTTTATTTTCTTTTTTATATTAGGGATCTTTTTTTTTTCTCATTTTGATTTATAAGCATTATATAATATAGAAGTAATACATCTCAACCATACTGGATTGTAGAATGCACTTTAATTTTCTTGGTACAAGAAATTATATGTAAATATGAAAAGCAGCCTATACTTGGATGGCATCCAAGTTGTAGAAGTTGCTGTTAATATTAGTGGTATTACATTATTTTTATGTTCAATAAAATGCTTTCTTTGACTATTAATATTAATATAAACAAGAGTTGTATAAGTTGCTCTTAATATTAGTGGTATTACATTAATTTTTTTGGCATTTTATAAAAAAAATGGTGAGTCACCATCACAACGACACCTAGCATTAACAAAGCACAAAATTGGATGGTTACACACCAAAAACACCCACTGTACTAAATGCCTCTTCGTCCAGTAACTAACATAACTCCAACAATTGGGCAGTAGTAGCAAGGAACCCAAAATAGGGTAACCACTAGAACAAGCTCAGGATCATTGACAGTCGGTTCCCAACCATTATTGCTGGGTTCAGGGGCATTCTCGGCCTCAAAGATGGCAAGCGCAAGTGTAGGAAACTCATCATTCTGTTGGGCTGGGTGGTCATTTGTGCCGAATCTCCCTTCTCTCTTTCCTTGCTTGGCTAACCTGGTAACATGGTAGACCATCATAGATCTCTGTCACTACCGAGAGTTGGCCAACCTGATGACATGGTAGACCATCATAGATCTCTGTCACTACCGAGAGCAAATTGAATGTGCAGGAGAGGTTCGAAGTGGCTCTTTGCTCATATTGCAGAAGGCCCCTCCCTATAAATCAAGAAGATGTTGTAGGTGGGCCACATCCGTTTCCACATTCTGAATTCGTATGAGAATATGCATGTACAAGTTCGCACAGATTAGGGAGTTGTCATACCAAAAGAAATGTCTAGAAGAGTGTGTGTGTTTAAACGAGGCATAATTTCTTTTTTCCCAAATGTAAAAGAGAATTTACACTTTTATTAGCGGCCGTGAACCTCAAAACTCCACAACCCACGGTACTGCTGCATTATTTTCGATCTTCAGAGTAAGCAAATACATTACAACTAATTTGCATAACAGTATGGTGCCACTTAGATTATTTTTTCGAACATATCAACTATAACCGAGGTGAAAAAAAGATGGTTGAATGTAACAAACCAAAAATACATTATCAACTAATTTGCATAAGGGTATGGTGCCACTTAGATTATTTTTTCGAACATATCAACTATAACCGAGGTGAAAAAAAGATGGTTGAATGTAACAAACCAAAACTACATTATCAACTAATTTGCATAACGGTATGGTGCCACTTAGATTATTTTTTCGAACATATCAACCATAACCGAGGTGAAAAAAAGATGGTTGAATGTAACAAACCAAAAAATTAATTGTTAATGGGAAGAAATATCCGGGGCTTCACCAATCTGAAACTAGGGGGATGTAGTCTTGAGCTGATCCAAGTATAGAATTAAAAGTCCAATGAGCCCAAAAGTTTTAGAGCACAATTTGAACCATCTGCTTGTTTTGATGCATCATGCCAACTCAACTACTGTGTTTTTCTAGGTCATGAGTTTTCTAGATGGTGATAGAATTGTTAGAATTTCAAGGGCAAACTAGAAACAGAAATATTCTTTTATTTTTATTTACTACAGTAGATTTAGATCAGCAATAAATTCAAAAATTTCCGAATTAAACCAATCAGAGAAATAATAAGATGGATCTGAACATTACTAAAGAAAACAGATCTGAACTATATATGAACATTAATTTAAACAAAGAACAGATCTGATAAAAAACAAGAAACAGATCTGATAAAAAACAAGAAACAGATCTGAATATTATCATAGCCAAAAACAAAGAACAGATTTACCTGATATACTTATTGCTGTTCTCTTTTCTGTATGCTCAGAAAAAACTATAATGGTCATGGATCAAACCCTCAGGGGTAGATCTCATCATGATCTATGTGAACAATTTTTGCCAAGTAGAACTTTAAGTAGATAAGAAAACCAACTAGCAAACCACTAGCAGCCCTAACAAAAAATCTGTCCAAGAGGAGGGACTGCTACAGCAAAAAACAAATGTAGGGCTGTCTCAACAAAACCCTAAAGGCTGTAGGTACCATGCACAGGTGACAGCAGCAACATCAAAATTATCAGCAGCAGACTAGGTGGCACCAACAGCAACATAAAAGAGGAAAAACACCAGCAAAGAAGGTGGCGGAGGCTGGAGAGGAGAAGAGGAGCGGGCCGCAGTCCTAAACCAGCAAGAGGACTGTCCAAGAGGATAGCCGCACCTCTAAACCATGTTGAAATTTGGTAGCTTGGAGGTACTTTTGCATCGGCAGTGCTCAGCATGCGGAAGTGACCAAGCAAATTTTCTCCTAGTGACTTTATAATACGTTTTTATAAAGTGACTTTATAAAGTTGGGTCTTTTAATTTTCTAATGTAAAAGTGACTTTATGATGTTATGGGTCACTTTAATGACTTAAGTGACCTCAATGAATGATTAAGTCGCGACTGTTGATCTCATGAGGGCAAGATCTAATCTTGACCTTCAATCTCATTGGAAGACCAAGGGTTAGGGCAGTGACATTTTAAATTTCATTAAAAGGCAGCTCATTAGGAGAAGGAGGGTGCACTTTTGAGGAGAGGTTGAGGGAAGGTGAAGGGGCATGCATCTCAAGAGGGTTTCTTTGCTTGGAGGGAAAGAGTTTCAGCAGCCAGAAGTTGGCACACGTCCTTAGGAGGATTGGCACACACTTCTAGAGAGTTTCAGCATTAGTGGAGGCCATACAATATGGATTGGAGGAGGCCATACAACTTTTTTATGTTGGCTTTGCATCTACAGCTAGCACAACAATTTCTGTTGAGTATTGGCAAGAATTTCTAGGTGTTTTACTGCTGCTAATCAATCCGTACAGTGAGATATGGATCTGTACTTTTTTCTGGGCACAAAAACCAAGTTTATTTCTGCTGTTAGTGACTATACAGTCCATACAGTTTGTACTGGAAGTCAATGGTTGATTTCAGACTGTGTTGCTAAGGAAATGTAAGCTGTTTTTGCTCAGATAGGGTGACTGTACATGGTTTTTAATGCTGAATATAGACTGCTGATGTACTCAGAATTTTTCTTAAGCTGAATAAAGAAAGCATTCTTTCTCCTCAAATCTGTCCATTTTTCTGTGTTTTTTCTTCAAGTGTTTATGCACAGATTTTTGTGCCAAATGAGGGTTATTGTTTGCTGTTCATAAATTATTTCCGCTGCTATTTTATTTCAGAACTTGTCTATGAGTATTTCTGTCCATAAAGAACAGTTGTATGGCTGTTGTATCTTTATAGGAGGCTGAAATCTAATTTAGTCTAAGTGGTATACTGAAATAAGATGTATTTCAACATGGTATCAAAGCAGGTGCTCTGAAGTTCAGTGGGCAGCTTTGGCACTTGGGACAACAAGTGATTTGCTGAAGCATTAGCTTGAAGAAAGGCAGAAAAGGTTCTTTGTCAGGAGGACAAAGATGACTTCCAACTTTAGATTTGAAGATAGGTTGGAGAGGATCTCCAACTACCTGCAATGGAAGGTTAGAATCAATAGTGTTCTCAAGGAGAACAAATTATGGTTGTTTGCGAACACCATCGTGCCCGTACCTACTTCAGATCCCATAGCTCTTGATGTTCATGAGGTGAAGGAAGCCAAGACTCAGAGAATCATCTTGGACGGGGTCAAAGACCACCTTATTCCACACTTGGTTGAGAAGAAGACAGCCAAAGAAATGTGGGATGCACTGAAAAGTCTGTATGAGGCAAAGAACAAAAACCGGAAAATGGCTCTCCGGGACAAGCTCCATGGTGTTAGGATGGCCAAAGGAGTGAGTGTGGCCACCTACCTTACCTGGGTTGCACAGGTGAAGGACGAGTTGGCAGCTGTTGGAGAAGTCATTCCTGATTCAGAGTTGGTGCGTATAGCCCTCAAAGGCTTCACCGAGGAGTGGGAGGTTTTTGTGAAGTGTGTGGTGGGGAGAGAGAAGCTCCCTGACTGGAGCAGATTGTGGGATGATTTTACGCAGGAGGAGATCCGAGAGAGGTCTCAGGAAAAGGCATTGGATGGTGCAGACGACGAGAACGTTGCTCTTGTGGTAAGGTCAATGAGAAGAAGAAAGACATGAGCAAGGTGAGATGCTTTGCATGTCATAAGACTGGCCACTACTCTAGTCAATGTCTGAACAAGAAGAAGAAGAAGCCGAAACCAGAGGTGTTAGCTTCAACAGAGGTTGTAGAGTTTGCTGAGAGATATGAGAAAGAGTTCTCTCTCATGACTGGTTCCGTGGGTAGTGGGTACCTAGTGTTCGGCACATGACTAGGTTGAGGTCAGTTTTCCTCGATCTTACAGAGATAG
>CBVK0102538490.1:0-12044 GCA_900067695.1 Picea abies | reverse complement strand
AGATGTCATGTCGACCCCTGTTACTCACGCAAATGGGGTTATGTTAAATATCAGGCCGCTAGGAGGAGAAAGGGTTCCATTCTTTTGCATTGTATCTTGTTCCATAGCTGGGCAAAACATCCGAGAGTAGTATTTTGCGAGCATAACAGAGGAGGAGAAGGATTCTATAGCAGTCATTCAAACCACAGTGTCAAAAGGTAACTCCATAGTAAGTTCCCATTCCTTTGTATGTGCATTTTATAACTGAAGCAAAGAGAGCAGAGCATAGGCCTCGCCTTCTAGTTGGGTTTTCTCCCATATTGGGTTTCCCAGGTCAAGTCTTGTGTGGATGGTGTGTATTTTGTGCTTGTTCTTTCATTTTATATTTCATATTTCAGTTATTTCTTAAATTAAAGCCATAAGCTAGAGATAACTAATCTGGGATTTAAGGAAAATAAATGGCAAAAATCTAAGATTTCAGAATAGCTTAAGATCTGTTGTGACGAACTGTTCCAGTGTAATATCCACAGCAGTTTACAGATCACTCAGTGAACCTTAAATAAAGGGAAGGTGAATAAAAAAGGAAAGATGGAAATAGAGCAAGGTTACAATGTGCATGAGACCAATTAGGTTTGTATGACTGATTGAGATAAAAAATTGATTACATTTGAATCTGTCTTCAGATTGGCACCAGTCCAAATCTTGTAGGGCCTGCTTAATTGAGCTACAAAAATGCAAAGAAAACTATGGGCAGGCAATTCTCCATGGGTCTTGTACCTTGGACGTGGTGAAGGGAAGAAATTGAATGGGACAATGCTGACAAAGTTCAGAGAGGCAACAACTGGTTTTCAACCAGTGAGAGACGCAGAACAGATCTGCCCAAAATTATTAGATTGAAAGAGAGGGACTAAAAACTGTATACAAAACTCAGAATATTTATTTGTTCGATTTATTTGTTAAATTGAATGGGCCAATGCTGACAAAGTTGAGGGAGGCACCCACTGGTTTTCAACCAGTGAGAGACGCAGAACAGAACTGCCCAAAATTATTAGATTGAAAGAATGGGACTAAAAACTATGTACAAAACTCAAAATATTTATTTGTTAAATGAAAAGGGGAAATTAGATAAGAACATACCTTGAAGAAGCTGACGAAACATAGTCATACTGGCATTGATTGCCGGAGGCAGAATCGGTCCCATCACAGGTCCTGGATTGATAACAACCACATCCAAACCAGTCTCTTTGGCAAAATCCCCAGCTGTTTTTTCAGCAAGTGTTTTTGATACAGGATACCAAATCTACACAAATCAAGTCCTGTGCTTGTCAACCATTTGGCACCATTACCAAAACAGTCCAATCAAACTCATTTTTAGGGAGAACCAAAGAACAAATTATCACCCCATTTTCTTTGCAGTAATCAAGATCAGTCCAACAGTTTTCATCCTTCGGTACATTAGCAGGCCAGTTCGGACTGGGAATGATTGCAGAGGTTGAGGAGGTTAACACCAAACGTTTCACTTTGGCTTTTTGGGCTGCTTGCAAGACATGCTTGGTACCCTTAACTGCAGGATCCAAAAGCTGGGCCTGCATAGATATCAAATCATTTGTACATAAATTACCAAATCTACATATCGCAAGTTCCAATATTTGATACATCAGCCATTCATGTAAATCAATATACGCATCCTCAAGTTTTGCAATCTCGATGTGCATATTAGACCCAATGCACTGTTACATGCACAAGCAGACATACGCGAAGAGTTAATGGATCACTGTTAGAATTTTAGGGTAAGAAGAAAACAGTAGTCTCTTTTAAAATTTCAAAGCAAAAACTCCTTTAGATCTGATGTACAGAACACATCCTCCAGGAGAATGGCTCTCGCTGCTGCATGTAAATTTAACAATCACCCCCACCCATGCTGTAGAATGCACCTCTCTCTTTACCCCCACCCAAGCCGTAGAAAGCACCTCACTTCTCACCACCACCTAGGGTGTACAACACACCTCGCTCCTCTCAGTACAAAAAAATTGTGAATAAATGTTTGGTGTGCGCAGACCAAGGTTTTAGCCCCGAGGGTTAGCTCAATTGGTTTAGAGTCAGAGGTGAGTTTTTGATACTTGTTGTTGGTCACGGGTTCGACTCTCTTGATTCCTCCGAGGCGAGGCCCCGTAATCAAGGCCGACGATTTACCCGTTTACCATCCACGAAATGTGAGAAAGTATTTAGCAGGTTTCCCATGCTTTCTTCCACTCAAAAAATTTTAAAAAAAATGTGCATATCAAGGTTTTAATGTTGAGGTATTGGGATATCTGATAAACTAGCACAAACCCATGTAAACCACTATCTGAGGATGCATCTCAAACAAGAGTTTAGATGGATCTGTGCTAATTTATCCCATTACTGAGATATTAAAACTTCAGTCTGCACAATACTAAACATTTATTTATAAAATTATTTATATGATCATTTATCCTAATACCGGGATATTAAAACCTCAGTGTGCACAGTAACAAACATTATTAAATTATTTATAGAATCAGTGATTCCAATACCCAGATATTGAAACCTCAGTCTGCACAGCACCAGACATGTATTCATGTATACTAACAGTAAAATTAGCAATCAAAAGTTCAGCGTGCACATAGAAAAACTTGTCCATATGTCATGAATAGTAAAACCTTACAATCCGAACCGAAAACAAAAACATCCAATTGACTTGAATAACACAACACTCATAACTCACTTGTGGGTTTTCGACTTCTTCGATAATATTAGGAGACGCTAAATGGAAAACACCAACAGACCCATTAATGGCAGCCTCGATAGAACCATAATCCAGCAGGTCCATTTGAAACAATTTCAGTCTTTCCTTGGCTCCTTCCATGGCCTCTAAGTGCTTAGTCTCTTTCTCGTTTCCTGAACATATTTTCATTTACAATCCCCACCAACATGGGATTCATCATAACCCAGAACAAACAAGAAAAAACTCTCGTTTAACAGAAAACAATTTCGACCCAGCTTTCCTTACCGAGATCTTGAACAGTTCCCTGCACAGAGTAGCCTCGTTCTAACAGCAAACGAACAATCCATGACCCTATGAATCCACTAGCTCCAGTCACACATACAGTTTCTTTGCTACCCATTTTCACACTGATAATTACCTGCCTGCAAACTGATATACTAGTTTCCTTCAGAACCTTTGTTACTCTTAAAACATAATCAATGCCCATCTTTGTAAATGCAATGCTAGTCATCTAAATTTGCTCAAACTCACCTTGAAATGATCGTAAATTCTTAAAAACTTATGTTAGAGTCCTGACACTGATTTTAACTCCTCTCCACTGTGACTGCAATAATGGTGCTGGTCCTGTGCAGTGTGGCCAACTTTCTGAAAATTTTAGGATCCGGGTTTTTGTTCCAAGAACTAGAGGAACAGCTTAATATTTGGAAGTTCGCGGTGCACCATGGGATTGGGGTGATGGCGATGGTGCACCATGAGATTGGGGTGATGGCGATGGACACTTCAGATCAAAGACGAGGAATAGCTTCATGTCTAGAAGTTTGCGATGAGCCGTGAGGTTGGGGTGATGGCGATATAGACACTTTGGCTCAAAGACGAGGAATAGCTTCATATTTAGAAGTTTCAGATGCACCGTGAGGTTTGGAAGCTAAGGTTGGATAGTGCAATCCACCTTCATCACGGTTCAATGGATGGCTCATTGTGTGAAACCAAGATATATGTTTATATATTTTTTTTAAGATTGAACCACGATATATGTTTTTATTATTTTTTTAAGATCAACCAAGATATATGTTTTTATATTTTTTTTAAGATTGGTAAATGTGAGATAAATATACTATTAAATATGCATAAATGAATGGTTATTTATGTAAATTTAAGATATATGTTTTTTAAGTTTTGCAATTGTAAAATGCATATAAAATGTAAAAGACAATATTAAATATACTTAAATGTATAGTTATTTATGTAAATCAAGACAAGTGTATTTTTAAATTTTGTAAATGTGAAGTGCATTATTAAGTATTGGGTTACACTTTAATGGATTATTTTAACATGTTTGAGTCATAGTTGTTCTTTTAACTTTGACTAACCTAGGTTTTATATAACTTAACTCAAACTTTTAATAATGTACTTTTAATAATGTATAAATAGGGTGTAAATTGAATTATGTCACATTAGTGTAAAAAAATTTATAATTTTTTTATGTAAAGGGTAATGACTATTTTGTCGAACTATAATTTGAGTTACAATTAAAAAAAAATGGAAAACTATAATATTTTTAATATATTTTTTAATTTAATGTATGTAAAATAATAATATTATATTATTATTGTATATATTTGTTATTTACTTGACATATATAACAAAGGTAAAACTATAATATTATATATTTTTAATACATTTTTTTAATTTTATTTTATTATTGTATGTATGTGTTATAGAAGATCTTTTCATTCAAAATATTTAACTTCTCTCCATATAATATATAAATAAAAAGGGTTTAAGTGAAGGACATCATGGTGATGAATGAAGCAGTGGAGGATGGAGGATAGTTGGTAGGCTATTCTGGTGACATGGTGATGAATGAAGTAGTGGAGGATGGAGGACAGTTGGCAATCTACTACGGTGACTCGCTCCAAATCACTAAGCCACGTGTGTGTGATATCATGGTCTTTTCATTGGTGGATAAGGAGGTCTCCAAAGATGTTGTCAGTGTGTCAGTCACCCTCGATGTTCTACGAACAAAGAGTACAATAAAAGGCTTTAATAATTGCATGCTTCAAGGTGGCTCGATTGGGTCCTTGGGAGGTGCGGGACCAGGCCTCAAGAGAAGGCATCAAAAGAAATTAGTCAAGGTAAGCAACGTGTACTCTCAGGGATCCTTAGAGAAGGAATGACCCCAAATCCAGTTCCACCTTGAAAATTATTTCAGTAAACATGCGAGGCCTAGGAGGTGTTGAGGCTAGGAATGGAAATTTCTCACTCAAGCATTTTTTAATCTCACTAAGCTAGGGTGAGATAGACATGAATGTTACCCTCAGTTTATAGCGTGTGCAAAATAATCAATCTGCCCTCAAGAAATATGTTCTTAGGCCTTATGTCATTAACAAGATGTATGATTTTACTAAAAAAAAATGTGAATTTTTTTTATGTGTGAATGTTAATAAAATTAAAATGAATGAAAATAAAGAATATATACAATCTGAAAACCAGTAACACAAGTCTCAATTAAGAATAAAATAGATTTTTATTATTGATGAATTTTCTGAGTTACAACCAAATGCCTCTTTTCAAACCCCTTCGAGGATAAGGACCAAAACCAAGCTTAGAAGTCTAGGATGGAATTCTAACAATCACATAAAGACAATTGGTGTCTAAAATAAAATGACCAAGACGCAAATGTACTGGATCAACCAAGCCACAAGTTCATCAAGTCTTGACTCTGCAAAATAGTCTAAATGAGAAATGGAAATTAATTGAGAAATTCTAACGAAACTAAACAGACTGCCAAGACAAATGAATGACCTCCTTAAGCATGTAAAATGTCTATGCTTCTTAGTCCTTTCTTCTTTTCCACCTTTAGAATGATCATGTTGTCAACAAGAGGATTTAGCTCTTAAAAAACTCAGAAAGTGAAAGAATGAAATTTAGAAATCTCAATATGAAACAAGAGCAAACCTTATCAGAAGTATTTCTCTCTCTAATTCTTCATGTCTTCATTGCCCTTCCTTTCTTCCTTTTATTCTATAAAAGGTAGTTCTCTAAGTAGTTGAACTACTTTTAGTTATTTAAGTTAAATAACTTTAGTTAATAAATAGGTGCTGAACCGCTCTTCCGATCTCACTGAAAGAATGAAATTTAGAAATCTCAATATGAAACAAGAGCAAACCTTATCAGAAGTATTTCTCTCTCTAATTCTTCATGTCTTCCTTGCCCTTCCTTTCTTCCTTTTATTCTCTAAAAGGTAGTTCTCTAAGTAGTTGAACTACTTTTAGTTTTTTAAGTTAAATAACTTTAGTTAATAAATAGGACAAGTAATATAACACAAGTCAAAAATTGACTGGAAGCCCTTCCCAGGCCGCGCGCGCGCTCACTGGTGCACCCTCTTTCCACCTACCCTCTCGCCATGGCCCCAGGAGGGGGGCCCGAGGCTCCCCCACCCCCTCTCCCTCCCGAGTTAGATGCATTCAAAAAGCTGGTTGCTGCATGCAAAAAACAACCTACCTCAAATTCGCACCAGAGATTCGTAAAAAAATTAGACAGCATCCCTTCAATTGACCTACCAATAGAAGAAACCTATAGATCTTCTCTGAACTTGGCTGAGCGGGGGCTCATTGGGAAGTTCACAAGATTATGGCCTTCTCCCAAAGCCGTAGACGCATGGGTGCAGAGGAACTGGAGTCCTCTAGTAAAGGAAGGCATCAGAAGCCATATGGTAGGCAGGGGATTCTTCGTTTTTGTTTTTGATAATCTAGAAGACAGAAATATCATCTTCAGGAATGAACTGTATTTTATGAGCCTCAAGGTCTGTACCTGAACAAATGGTCTCCATATTTCGATCCAACGCAAGATGTTCCCTTGGTTGTTCCGGTCTGGGTGCGCCTTCCACATTTACCCCTGCATTGTTGGAATCCGAAGTCTCTAGAATCCATTGGAAACACCCTCGAAAAATACATCGACAAAGAAGACAAAAAAGAATGATATTCTTGTGCAAGAATATGCGTGGAAGTCGATCTGGAGGTGGGACTCCCGGAAGCCATTCAACTAAAGGTTGCAGACTGGTCTTACATTCAAGAATTGGACTATGAACAACTTTCTTTTAAATGCAGGTATTGCCATGGCTACGGTCACTTCACCCGACATTGCAAAAAGAAAGCCAAGGAGGAAGTGGAAATCTTGAAAGGCGACCAATGGGCACAGGCTCAGAAAGCAACCCCATCAAAACACAACAATAGATCCAAAGGGAAAGGGACGTCAAAGGGGTTTGGCACCCCCACTGCAAGGAATTCCCTTGGGGAAGGGAGCTCATCCCTCCCAATCCCAGAGGCTTTCAAAAACCCCTTCAAAATCCTCAACAACCCTCCAGAAATCTCAAATCCAATGATAAAGGAACTTGAATAGCATATCCTCTCTCCCACAATAGGAAAAAAAAATGTTGAGATCCATTACGGCTCCCCAATTGGAGCCTCCACCTCCCCTTCCTATGCAAATATAATAAAAAAGAAACCACGGAAAATCTCTGAATCTTCGGAGGATGAGTCTTTTGAGAGACCCTCAAAAAGAGTAGGGAGAAAATCTCATAAAGAAGCAAGAGAAGAAGAAATCAAGAGGCAAAAAATGCAAGGAAGCCAACCTACCATTGAAATGTCCATCGGAAGGAATACCAGAACAAGGCCCCCCAAGGGAGGTCCCCCCACCCCAATAAATAATGTGTATAGTCTCTTGGAATTGCAGAGGCTTGGGGAATCCTTCGAAGGCCGAAGCAGTCAAAGACCTTCTAAAAATCGACCCTCCTGAAATTCTCTTGCTCCAAGAGACAAAAATTAAAGGGGACACCCTTCTAGAAATCAACATTCAGAAATGGAAGAAAAATACACGGAAAGCCATTAGCGCAAGGGGCTCTTCAGGTGGCCTTGCAACCTTGTGGGAAAAGGACAAATTTCATTTAGAAATCTCCTTCAAGACTCAACATTGGATATTCACTAAACTCCAACATATTCCAAGTATGATTTCTCTCTCACTCTTTAATCTTTATGTTCTTGTCAGGTACTCTGAGAAGAAAGATTATTGGCAAATGCTAGCAGATTTTTTAGAGATTTTCTCTCCTTCGAACATCATTCTAGTCGGAGATCTAAACCTTGTATTTGAACCAAAAGAAAAGAGAGGAGGAAACAGTAGCAGGGACCAAATGCTCCCCTTCGTTGAGGAGCTAGTCCATCAGTGGGACCTCCTTGACTTCAAGCCTTCGAAAAGACTTTACACCTAGACAAACAATAGAGTTGGGGTTGATCACATCTCATCTTGCTTAGACAGATTCTTATTTCAAAGCATGCTTCTACACGAAAGGAGGATTATCTCTTCCAAGATCCTTTCAAAATTGAATTTCGATCACAAACCTATCCTCTTGATTTTGGAAGAAGAAGAAAATATGGGCCCAATCCCTTTCCAGTTCAACCCTCTTTGGATCGAAAAGAAGGGATTTCTTGAAACTGTCCACTCAGCTTGGTCCTCTCCTATTTCAAGGTCTCCAAACTTTGTGTGGGAGCAGAAATTAAAAGCAACAAAACATGCACTGAAAGCCTGAGTTTAAAAGCCCATGAATACTCCACTTAGACACAGAAAAGAGATTGTTCAACAGCTATTAGATTTACAAGTTGAAATGGAGATCAAAGACATCCTCAACTCAGATTTAGATAAAGAACAAGCTATCCAAAGCAAAACACTATGTGCATTTCGCCATGAAGAAGAGTATTGGAGGCTTAAGTCTCAAAGCTTGTCGCTAAAAGTTGGAGACCGAAATACTTCATTCTTTCATCGGCAGTTCAAAACCCGCCTCTCCCGAAACCACATTTCTGAAATTGCCTCCTCAAATGGATTGATCCATAAAGGGTTTGATCAGCTCAAGGTCGTAACAGAAACTCACTTCAAGAGACTTTACAAGGAAGAAGGCTCTGGCTGTGATGAGGTTATCTCAGATTTCCTCTCACACACTCCCTCTCTTGTAAGAAGGAATGACAATTCAATCCTCATGAAACCATTTTTTGAAGAAGAAATATGCAATGTCATCTAGTCCATGGAGCCTGACAAAGCCCAAGGACCAGATGGATTCACAATACATTTTTATAGAGCATTTTGGGACATAATTAAGACGGATCTACTGAGGATGATTAAATCATTTCACCAAAGAGCTAAAGTAGGAGGCAGCACTAACTCCACCTTCCTAGCTTTAATCCCCAAAGAAGTTAATCCAAGCTCCTTCAAAGATTTAGGCCTATCTCGCTTTGCAACGCTTCTTATAAAATTATGTCCAAGCTTTTGGCAAATAGAATCAAGCCCCTACAAGAGAATTTCATTTCCCCCATGCAAGGTGGATTTGTTAAAGGGAGACATAATCTTGACAATGTAATACAGGTCCAAGAAGACATGCACTCCAGTCATCAACGATAGGAGTAAGGGATGTTGATAAAGCTTGACGTGGAAAATGATTTCGACAGGGTAAACCTCTCCTTCCTTTACAAAGTTATCCTCTCTTTTGGGTTTTGCTCTAACTTTGTTAACTTGATAAAAGCATTCACTGAAAAGCCTTGGATATCCCCTCTAGTAAAAGGCAGACTGAAAAACTATTTTCAGGCCTCGAGGGGATTAAGGCAAGGTTGCCCTCTTTTCCCCTTCCTGTACTTCTTGATGGTTGATACTCTAAGAAAGAAGTTGACTGCTAAAAAGAGGACTGGTTCAGTCCCAAGCATTAGGCTGACGAAGGGCATTGACCCAAACAATCATGCCCTCTTTGCAGATGACTCCCTCATGCTGGGTGGAGCCTCCGTAAAAATTGCAGAAAACTTCAACGAAAATCTCCAAAGCTTCTGCAACATCTTCAGAGCTCTCATCAATAAAAGGAAAAGTGCAGTGTATGGGTGGAACACAGAACAACAAACAATTCAACGAATATCCCTTTACTTGGGGTTCCTGGGCTATGCTTCTTGGGAAAAAATAAAGTATCTAGGACTCCCCTTAACTCTGGGCTCCAACAAAGCTTCTATGTGGGAAGAAATTATAAGCAAATTCAAATCTAAAATCTCAGCTTGGGGCAGATAGTGGCTCACCAATGCTGGGAAGCTCACCCTCATAAAATCAGTCTTGTCCTCCCTCCCAATCTACCAGGCTTCCTTTCTCTTCACCCCGAAGACGATCACAATTCATATCACAAAGATGATTAGAGACTTCCTCTGGTGTGGAGGCAAAGGCAACCAAAAGAAATACCATTTGGTCAATTGTGAAACTGCCAAATGCCCCTATGTTGAAGGTGGTATACAAGTAAGAGACCCCAAGCTTGCAAACCTAGCACTGGGAGGTAAAATCATTTGGAATCTTTATGCAAACCACAGACATCCAGTAAGCAATCTATTAAAAAAAAATATCTCAATGGCACCTCTATGAGAAACCTCCAGGCAGCGAACATCTCCAAAGGAACCTCGATCTGGAATCTGTGTAGGTGTGGTCTAGAACCCTTTCAGAAGCATCTATTTCGAATCCCAGGGAATGGAAAAAAAACAATGTTGTGGCAAGACAACATTATGGGTAACGCCCCCCTCATCCAATCAGAAGATCTCAAGGAGATCCGCGCGTGGCTATCTCGGCGTGGCATCTGTTATCACTCCAAGGAATCACTCCCTGAATGTAGAAGGGTGTAAGCTTAGTAACTTAAAATATCAATAATATGGAAGGAAAAAGGATCAAATCAAATGACATTATAAATCCACCTCCATTTAGAAATACATAATTCAATTGAAAGACCAAGGCTTTCAACTAAGTTGCTCAAAAGATTTAAATCAAATTGTGGAAAGATGGAGAAAACCCATTATACCAATAGACATACTAATACAACATCACATGTGAATGGACAGTAATGATATGTAATATACTCTTCACACCAACATAAACATATATAATATTACATAAAGCATATGACCGGATATAACAAATAAATACTTGCAACTTAAGTTTATGAATGCACCAATAGGATGACAACTATCTTGCATTGAGACAAACATCAGAAGAAAAGTATGAAGTCAGATATACCAATGAAGAGATGGAATGACAACTTCTATCATTGAGTATACACAGACTTGGAAATAAATAAAATGAAAGCTGGACATACAAAGTGAAAGAAGTTTGATGTCAAGATATACTCATGATTATTTACAAAGGATAAAAATACAAGTTTTCAAAGAAATGAACCACAGTCCTCAGACTGTTTCCCCTTCCCTTTGCCTCTTACATCTATGATATTAAATAATCTTTACAATTTATTTTCAAGATCCTCAAAAGATGGATCTGATAACCTCTTTTCTTATCTCAAATTTGAAATTGTGAGGTGGCTGGAAAAGATAGAAATTTCTAGAAAAATGATGCTCCAAGATTCACCTATATCCTCCAAATAACAATATATATTGGGAAACTGAGAGAGGTTATTGAAGAGAAGTCTGTGCTTATGAAATACCTCCTTCATTTTCTAAAAATAGTATTCCAACTCATCATAATCTCTCCTTAAACACAGTGACTAAAACAAGAAAAACAGAGTATTTAATTTCTGGAAATATGGTGCTCAAAGATTGACCTATATTTTACAAATCACAATATATCTTGGAAAACTGAGAGAGGTTATTGAATATCCTCCCATTCTTATGAAAAACCTCCTTTTGTTTCGAAAAATAATCTTTTAGATGATCAGAATATGTCTCCCAAGAAGGTGACTAAAACAGGAAAATCCAGATTGCCAAATCTAGTCATATTCCTACATTTTAGGATTTGATCTCTAGAATATTTCTATTGATAAAATGAAGTGCCACCTGAACTCATGGATGATATTTGATAATATATATGATTATTCATCATCATATGTTCCTTAATAAACTCAACCAAGTCGAATTTGACCTTTTGACCAAAATAATACATTTTGGAAAATTTCTGAAAATGATGCCTCATCTTGTGGGGAACTTTTGACTACCTTCCTGAGCTATAAATGAAGATTTTAAAGTACCATTGGAAATATTAGGATGTCTAGTTGTCAATCGACTATTTGAGCGTGTAAAACGGACTCTCCACGGCTAAGAAATTTGATTTTTCCCAAGGCAGTTTATCAGCTGAAAAACCTACACTTTCACTGACTCACTACACTGTGCAAATAGTGATTTAGCCGGTGAAAAGGGAGACTTTCACCGGCTTACTACACTGTGAAAAATTCATTTAGTTGGTGAAAGATAAAATTTGCTTTTTGGTATATTTTGAGATGCCACATCATTTTTTCATTGGAAAATAA